>JADRCD010179765.1:0-20960 GCA_019843815.1 Montemys delectorum
GGAAGAGCTCCAGGATATAAAAACATAACTGCTCAGAGGGGATGACTGGGCATTACAGAAAGCTAATTAAGTTAGCAGTTTCTGTCCATGTTTTATTCTCACCTTCATCTGTGAAGGAATTGGTACTGATAGAAATGGATGGGACCGTTACCGGATATATTATATCATCCTTATGTTCAACTATTGTGTCCTCTTAGTTGCGAACTTCCGGGATCACTTGCTTAGTATAGATAAAACAGACTTCTTGACTGCTTAAGCCAGGTCTCCTTTGTAATCCCACTACTTGTAAGGGGATAGTGGTTCAGGGTATTGTCTTGTCCTGCCCATCCTCTGAAAAAGGTTTTGTTACATGAATGACATAATGCTAACCACTGAGTGTTTTGACGATTTGGCAAGCAACTGGAGTTCCTGTAATGGATGTACCCTGGAGAAGTATGGCCCCAACAGCTTCGTCCCGGAATTACTTCTTACTATTCATGTGCCTTGTCAGGCTTTTCATTGCCATATTCCTTATTTATCTGGCTTGGTGTGAGTGGACACCAGGAGATCCTCAGTGCTTACACTGGTGCCTTTACTTTCTGGGTGGTAGCCCATTCTGCTGGTCAAGTTTCCCACAGATCAAAATGGAGATGAACTTTCATGGGATGATGTGGTTTAGATGAATTAATCATTTTATGAAATTCCTGATTAGATTTAATTTTGGGGAGTTACACTGACTTAAATAATTTTGGAAAGTTAGAGTAGTTGGTAGAAAGTTTAAAGGTAGAATCAAGAATAGAATGTGCTCTTTTCTCTTTATAAGTTAGAGAATGGAGTACAGTGAACATTCACATGTTACAAGTACATGTCTGTAGTAGCAAGAAAAAACAGCCTTGTGGCAAGTTAATGGTCAATTAAAAAACCCATTCGAGATTGAGCCTGAGGTCCTTGATCATGTGTTCTAGGGGTATGTTAACAGGATTTTGGTGTACATCATGAAAAGGAAGATTATGAAGAAGGAGTAAATAATTCTGAGTATAAGAAGAGTGAAATCTTAAAGAATTGTGTTGTTGTTTAAATACATAGGACTTTTGCCCCTATGAGTATGCAAGTACAAACTAAATAAAGAGAGATGTCATGCTGTTTGAAAAGATTGACCCTCGTCATGTTTTACCCTCAGAAACATAATCTTGTGTTACTGAATTGCCCAGGACCAGCCTCAGTTGTTTCCAGGATCTTGAGACTGGATGGATTGGATGAGCACTAAATGAAGAGTCTTAGGCAAGGATGCAGTGCAAACAGACAGGTGACTCATTGTTCTGAAGCTGTGCTCGGAGACAGCTTTCAGGTTCTCTCTCTGAGTTCACCTCAGTCTTTTATTGGTTACACACTTCCTTGTTATACAATAATACATAACCAAAACCTTTTCATTATTTTCCTCAAACCCATTATTTTTCCTGCAAAACCTCACGTACCTATATCACCAGAAAGCACAAAGCACACACACAGTCAGAGTTCAGGGTCTGCAAAAGCAAGTTACACGTTAACTTTTAACTCTCAAAAAACCTCCATGTCACAGGTCATCTGGGCATAAACTTGCAGTTACAGGATTAGCATGAGAACAGAAAGGTGCTAGACAGGTCAGGATAATGTTAGTATTTTTAGCTTGTCTAACTTTGCAGAATCTCTTCCTCCAATTTACTGAACTCCTCTCAATATATATTTCTGCAGTGATTTTCAAATTATTTTCCATATGCAATATTAATTTCTTTTACAGCTTCTTTCAGGGTTCCTTCACGACCTCAAATTCTATCTCTTAGAATGTATACCCTAGTTTCCTTAGGTAGGCGATGCCAGGAAGTCAATCTTTCCAGGAAGGTCAGTTCACTAATCCAATGGCCTGCTTGTGGGCTCTAAACACTTCTACCCACCCTTTTACATTTTGTATTATACATATATCTTCCAATTTTCCCCAATAATATTTCTAAATCTAACTTTCTATTATTAGAGATCTCCTCTCATGGGGGCTCTTCACCATTACTCCATTAACCAGTAGACCAGCTATTTCTTCCTCTATCTTGTTCATTGTGTTTTCTCTGGCCATTCCTGTTCTTAATGACCCAGGCCAAGTGTTCCTTTTCCTTGGGGAGGGGGGTGTCTTCATTTCTTTTAACTATTAAAACCTCAGGTTTCTCAAAAACATTTCCTGTTTCAAATATTTCATGGTACAACATTATCATCATGACTTGGCAAAAAATGTCTCATAGAACAATTAAGGCAGTCAATCTCCATAGAACCCCTCGTCGCATTATGCCTGAACTGACTGTTTGAATAGCCAGGGCTAGAACAGATTGCTCCTAATAGACATCAGTGCCATTTCCTTCTCTAGTAATGCCCTCAATCCTTTTCCCAGAATTTTTTTACCAGACTTGGATTTGAGGACAAATACAGTATAAAAATGCAATAACAGTCAAGCATACAAGAGCAAGCAATGGCATCTGTATACTAGAAACCAGAGGTGCATGATTCAGATGGAAGGTGCTCCCACAGCTCAAACTGCTGTGCAGCCATATTCACAACCATTCTGCATCTGACACTGAATCCTTTAGTCATAGATTCTTTTCAGTATCAGTTCTTTAAGGTCCTCAAAGGCCACTGCGATATCCAAAGACTTTAAAGATTAATTATACTCTAAAGGTTGACTCTAGTATAAAGATACCATCAAGTGCAAAATGTTACCATCCTGAGTACATTTATGGGTTCCTTTGCAGTATGACTTTTTCTCATGATTTTTAAGACGACTGCAACACACAAAGGATTTACCACATTGCATATTCATAGGATTTCTCTCTAGTAAGTGTTCTTCTACAGTGTATATAACTGTGTTGTAAAACACCTTCATCATGTTGATTACAATTTGAAGTTTCACTACAATGCCGTTACTCTTTTAAGTATTCAAAAATGCCTGTGATAAGCAACTGTTGGAAACAAGTAAAAGAAACTTGTCCTAAGCACTATGTTTTTTCTTATCAGCCTTTATTTAATCATATGGCACACCTAAGTTCAAGTTCCCTGGCCCTGCAGTAGCTAGGTACTTTCCAATAGCAGGACAGCTTCCATTATTCATCTTTGTTTATGAAAACATACTAACTCTCCATAGCCATGGCTTCTGTTACTCATCTTTTGTTCCTCAAAACATAATGCCTGTTCCTAACAACAAAAGAATATGTGAATATGATTAATTAAACTGTATCAGTTGACATAGATCAACTAGATAAGGAAAGTCCTTATCCCTAAATCCTGATTGGCAGAAAAAATGGAGCTGTAACTTGGCACAGGTATTTCTGGTTTTCGAACTTAAAAGCTCTATACCATTCTTGCTCTGGGTGGGGAAGTGGTTAGGCGGCATGTCACAGTTCAGTTTCCAAGTGTATTCTATATCCCTGATCCATCAGTAGCAGCTTGATTACAATAAGTTCTTGTCATTTGCATTACCTGAGTTTGAGGGGTTTTTTTTGGATCTCAGAAGACCCCATAACACAAAGGCCTTACCACATTGCTTACACTTACAGAATTTCTCTCCAATATGAATATTTTCCTGATAATTAAGATATTGAAATATGCAAAGGCTTCTCCATATTAAATATATTCATAAGGTTTCTCTCTGGTATGTGTTATTTCACAACGCTGAAGACTATGAAATGTGAAAAGACTTCAGCACATTAAATACATTCATAGGGTTTCTCTCCAGTATGGACTTCTTACATGCTGATGAAGACGATAGAAATGTGCAAAGGTGTCGCCATATTAAACACACTCACAGGGTTTCCCTACAGTATGGTTTCTTTCATGCCTTTGAAGATGTCTGACATACAAAGGTTTTACCACCTTGATTTCATTCATAGGGTTTCTCTGCAGTATGTGTTCTTTTATGTATTCAAAGATGGCCATGATATCCAGAGAGTAAACACATTGTTACTAATAGGGTTTCTCTACAGTATGTTCTCCTTTATGTATTTCGAGATTACTGTTTTGTGAAAAGCCTTTACCACATTGGTTACACTGAAAGTATTTCTCTCCAGTATGTGGTCTTTTATGTATCTGGAGACTACTGTAACATCCACAGTCTTTACAATATTGACTACATTCATCGGGTTTCTGTCCTGTATGAATTCTTTCATGCCTTTGAAGAGAACTGTGACGTCCAAAGGCTTTACCGCACTGATTACATTCATAAGGTTTCTCTCCCGTATGAATTCTTTCATGCCTTTGAAGAGAACTGTAGCGTCCAAAGGCTTTTCCACATTGATTACATTTATAGGGTTTCTCTCCAGTATGTGTTCTTTTATGTACTTGGAGACTATTGTGACATGCAAAGGCTTTACCACATTGGTTACACTCATAGAGTTTCTCTACAGTATATCTTCTTTTATGATATAGGAGACCACTTTGATATGCAAAAGCTTTACCACATTGCTTACATTCATAGGGTTTCTCTCCAGTATGTATTCTTTTATGTATTAAGAGATGACTGTTTCGTGCAAAGGCTTTACCACATTGGTTACATTCAAAAGGTTTCTCTCCAATATGTGTTCTTTTATGTATTTGAAGATGACTGTGATGTACAAATGTTTTACCACATTGATTACAATCATAGCTTTTTTCTCCTATATGAATTCTTTCATGCCTCTGAAGATGACTGTGGCGTCCAAAGGCTTTACCACAGTGATTACATTCATAAGGTTTCTCTCCTGTATGACTTCTTTCATGCCTTTGAAGGTAACTATAATATGCAAAGGCTTTACCACATTGGTTACACTCATAGGGTTTTTCTACAATATCTGTTCTTTTATGTATTTGGAGACTACTGTGATGTGCAAAGGCTTCAAAGTATTGGATACCTTCATGAGGTTTCTCTACAGAATGAATTCTTTCATGCCTTTGAGGATGATTCTGATATGCAAAGTCTTTATCATATTGAGTAAATTCAGAAAGTTTCTCTTCAGTATAACTTCTTTCATGCCTGCAAAGATAATTGGCATACGTGAAAATATTTCCACATTCAATGCACTGATGAATATTTTTATGTGTAGGAATTACTTTTACAATTTGGTTTAATTATAAAGAGGAAGCCAGTTGTAATGTATTATTACTCTATTGACATTTATGGGGTTCTCCTTCATTATGGATTGTTTTACATCTTTGAAGATACATGGGATGAGAAGAACATGGATTACATGGGTCATATTTATAGCATCTTTTTGCTATAAGAGGTTTTTCATACATTTGAAGAGAACTGAAAGAACTCAGAGCTCTACCACACTGATTGCATTCATAAGTTTTTCTATAGTGTGAGTCACACTACATTTGCAAAGTGAACCAAGACAAACAGAAGAATTCCATAGTCCTAGTAGCCATAGCAATTTTCTGCAGTACAAGTTTGTGGATGTCACCAGTAAAGTTAGAAAACCCATTATTTGTAAATGTGTAGCACATTTAGAAAGGCTACTCAAAGTGGGGAGATCTTTATATCTTCTAATTGTGCTGGAAGAGGGAGAAGTTTGGTGCTTCTCTCAACATTCCCTATGTTCACATGACTTGTATCCACTGTGACATATGACATCCCCATTGAAAGAATAACAAGTAAAAGGGTTTCACATAGGGAGGCTAGAGAGATGGCTCAGTGGTTAAGAGCACTGACTGCTCTCCTAAAGGTCCTGAGTTCAATTCCCAGCAATCACATGGTGGCTCACACCATCTGCAATCTGATCTGACACCCTCTTCTGGTGTGTCTGAAGACAGCTACAGTGTACTCATATACATAAAATAAATAAATAAATAAATCTTAAAAAAAAAAAAAAAAGGTTCCACATTGAGCTCACACAGTTTGACCTTTTTCCTCATACAGCTGTGGTACAAGAATTATGGTTTCTCCATGACAGCATCCTTGACTTTCTATACTACCCATCTCACTAAACTTAGCAACGTTATTACAACAGTAACACCAGCTTTACTATGGACTATTTGCTTATTAGAAGGTTTTGGACAGACACTTATCACCTATTCAATGTATATACCTTACAATGTTTAAGAGGTATGGGATTAACCACACTGGCAGGTGTACAGCATAACTCTATTGTTCTGTGATTCAAACGGTGACATCTGTTAAGGCATTATTTCCTTGTCTTTGTACTTAGAGGAATGCCTGGTAAACACAAATTAAATTATACCTGGCGTAGAAGTACATGGTTTTGTGAGAACTTAAAAGTCATCTATAACTTAAAGCAGTGCTTTTTTTATCCTGTTGCTTTTCTTTAAAACTTGCAGGACATACTAAAATTTCATCAGAGGCATATTCTTATCAGCTTGCACATGAAAATTACCTTCCATTTCTTCTAGAATTTTGAAAATGTCCTTCAATATTATGGTCTTTCCAATAGTAGCCTGAAATATAGTACCAGAGAATGTATGTTATATTATTGGAAACTAGGCAAAATTTAAGTTACTATCTTCAGCGAACCTTAGAACCATGCCTGATTTATTCACCTCATCCTTCCTCATTCTCAACTAAAATTACAAAAAATATCAAAACAAAGAAACAGTCACCCCAGATTTTAAAAAGTGAAAGGAAATTCACTGTATTACCTATAGCAGTGAGATTCCTATAGGTCTCCAGCATCACATCCTCATAGAGACTCTTCTGAGAAGGATCCAGCAAAGCCCACTCTTCCTGAGTGAAGTTCACATGCACATCATCATAGGTCACTACATCCTAAAAGATCCCATACATGTGTACTTGAGAAAGTATGACACTGATAACACTGTAAATGTATACTTCATTGACGATATATTGATAGGATTCTGGTGCTTACACGAGAATGAAACAACGTCTACTTAATTCCTGACACAAATGCTCTAATGTAATCAAGGCATTTTAGAAGGAAACTGAATAACGAATGAGCTTCACCTCTGTCATTTCTGCACCCTTGAGTAGGATGAAGCCTTCTACATAAAATGTCAATTAGGAGACATAAAAACACCCAAGGAAACAGTTCAACAGTGCTGAGCACACATCAGATAAATTGTATGAACAATTAATAACTAAAAAATGATAAGCATACTGGGTGTATTACTCATGCCTTTAATTCCAGCAGTCAGGAAGAAAACTCCCAGGTATATCCCATAGAGTTGGACGCCAGCCTTGTGCATGAAACGAGTTTGAAGACAGTAAGAAATACATATTAATACCCCAACTCCCCTGCAAAAATCAATCAATCAAGCAAACAAAAAAGAAAGAATTCAGCAGTATTTACTGAAGTTTCTACAAAGAACTATACATTCACTCCAGTTTTGTATTCATCTTCTAGAAACCTCAAGTGCCACAGTTTAAACTATAACACTAATAAGACCTTACTAAAAATAAATGCATGTTTAAACAGTTACAAATGGACAAATGAAAATATTAACAATATAAATGTTGATCAGAAAAAGTAACATAGGGCAGGAGCAATAATCACCAGAGCTATGGCTGGTCAAGCCAATAACTGTATTAGGGTTAGTTGCCAGTATTTACCTTGACACTCAAAACTATCCATTACAACACATTGAGGAGCTCTTGAGGATCAGGCACACATGCATATAGGCAAAATACTCACATTCATTCAAGAAATTCAAAACAAACACAACAGGTAATAATAATGCCACACTCTAATAATCCAATGACTCAGAAGGCCCAGGTAGTATGAATGCCATGACTCCAGAGAAAAATAATATACTGTCTGCTCAATTTTAAAATTCAAGATGTGGATGAATATCAGCACAATAGCATATGCTTGCATGTACAAACACCTACATTCCAAGCCCATCAGCTAATAATATAAAAACAAAACAAGCCAGGCATTTTGGACCACATCTAATCCCGGGACTCTGGAATGAAAGTCAGATGGATCACTGCATTCAAGGCCTGCCTGGTCTACACACCTACTTCAAGAAAGACAGGGCTACACAGAGATACATTGTCTTCAAAATCAAAAACAAAAACAACCAAATTAAAAATATTAAAAACTACCAGGCTTGTAAAATGGCTTAGCATGAATAACAATTGTTTCTATTGTATCTTACGTGACTTACGGACAGAGTCATTAATGGTGAGTACTTGACAGCACTAAAGGAAGCTGACTGATGAGTTTCAATCACAAAATCCTAGACACAAAACAGGAAATGTGTTGAGTATACAGACACACAAATATCATACCCACTAACTTATCTACAAAGGCCCTTCCTATAAAACCTCTATATGCTCTTCAAAACAGTCACAAAGGAGAGGCACATGTCCACAGACATCATATGTAGGAGCTTTCTCTGATTCTATCAAGTATATGCATTGGCACAGAATACCCTTTGACATTCCAATAAAGAGGAATGTGTAAGTTGGAACAAGGCAAGAAACCCAACAGGGCAAACACCAAATTCCGCAGGTCTGTCTCAGATACATGGGGCTTCCATTTCAAAGAGCCTAGATGGTTCTGTCTCTGCAACCTCCCACACATCTCTCAGTTTCAGTATGTCCACTCCCTATATACACATCTCCATGGGAGATTCCTCACAGCTAATGAATATGAACATCTTGTGGTCTCAAAATGCAACTCAGGCTTCATCCTCACAGCTTCATGCAATGAACTCTCATAATATCCTCACTGGGCTCATACTCTGCCAGACAACGATGGATGGAATAGTGACGTACTGAAACCAGAATGGGAGAATCCATGACCATACATTGTGCATCCCCTTGATTCCAGAACAACACAATATGGGTGAGCCTGGGAAATTTGGCTCCTAAATTGGGAGAGACTCTACCACAGATAGACAGATTATAGTAGATGTTATATGAAGTTCCTTTGTTGGACTAGGAATCACTTTGCCTACTCCTTCTATTAACTGAAGGCTTTGCAGGAGGGAGTGTTAGTACACCTTCTTAGGCATCCACTCCAGAGCAAGGGCTTTCTCTCTTTTTTTTAAAAAAATTACTTTTTATTAAGTATTTTGTTTATTTATATTTCACATGTTATTCCCTTTCCTTGTTTCCCATCTGAAAAACGCCTATCCCATCCCCTGATTCTATGACGATGTCCCCCCCCCCCCACACACACACCCATGCTTCCCCATCTTGGAATTCCCCTACACTGGGACATCAAGCATTCACGGGACCAAGAGCCACTCCTCCCACTGATATCCAACAAGGCCACCCTTGGCTACATCTGGAGCTGGAGCCATGCGTCCCTTCATGTGTACTCTTTAGTTGGTGGTTTAGTCCCTGGGAGCTCTGGGAGGTCTGGGTGGTTGATGTTGTTCCTCCTATGGAGTTGCAAAGCCCTTCAGCTGCAGTATATTTGTTGGTCTCTCTTTGTTTTTACTTTAATCAGTGGTGCCACTTTGGTTTTTTCTTTTTGTTGTTGTTGTTGTTGTTGTTGTTGTTGTTGTTATTGGATATTTTATTTACATTTCAAATGTTATCTCCTTTCCTGAATTCCCCTGCAGAAACCCCCTATCCCATCCCCCCTCCTCCTGACTCTATGAGAGTGTGACTCCACCCACCCACCCATTCCCACCTCCCCACCCCCACATTCCACTACACCGGGGTATCAAAACTTCACGGGACCAAGGGACTCTTCACCCATTAATGCCCTACAAGGCCATCCTCTGCTACATGTACGGCTGGAGCCATGGGTCCCTCCATGTGTACTCCTTGGTTGGTGGTGATTTAGACCCTGGGAGCTCTGGTTGGTTGATATTGTTATTCTTCCTTTGGGGTTGCAAACTCCTTCAGCTCCTTCAGTCCTTTCTCTAACTCCTTCATTGTGGACCCCATGGCCAGGCCAATGGTTTGCTTCGAGCATGCACCTCTGTTTTTGTCAGGCTCTGGCAGAACCTCTCAGGAGGCAGCTATGTCAGGCTCCTATCAGCATGCACTTCTTGGCATCCACAATAGTGTCTACATTTGGTGACTGTATATGGATGGATCTCCAGGTGGGGCAGTCTCTGGATGGCCTTTCCTTCAGCTCTGATCCAGTTTGTCTCTATAGCTCCTCCCATGGGTATTTTGTTCCCCCTTCTAAGGATGGAAGTATCCACACTGTGGTCTTCCTTCTTCTTGAGCTTCATGTGGTTTATGAATTGTATCTTGGCTATTCCAAATTTCTGGACTAATATCCACTTATCAGTGAGTGCATACTATGTGTGTTCTTTTGTGACTGGGTTACCTCACTCTGAATGATATTTTCTAGTATCATCCGTCTGCCTAAGAATTTCATGAATCCGTTGTTTTTAATAGCTGAGTAGTACTCCATTGTGTAAATGTACCACATTTTCTGTATCCATTCCTATGCTGAAGGATATCTGGGTTTTTTCCCAGCTTCTGGCTATTATAAATTAGGCTGCTATGAACATAGTAGAGCGTGTGTCCTTGTTATATGTTAGAACATATTTTGGGTATATGCCCAGGAGTGGTATAGCTGGGTCCTCAGGTAATACTATGTCCAACTTTCTGAGGAACCGCCAGACTGATTTCCAGAGTGGTTGTACCAGCTTGCAATCCCACCAGCAATGGAGGAGGGTTCCTTGTTCTCCACTTCCTTGCCAGCATCTGCTATCCCCTGAGTTTTTGATCTTAGCCATTCTGACCGGTGTGAGGTGGAACCTCAGGGATGTTTTGATTTGCATTTCCCTGATGACTAAGAATGTTGGACATTTCTTTAGGTGCTTCTCTACCATTCCCCAGTTGAGAGTTATTTGTTTAGCTCTGTACCCCATTTTTTTAAAACTTTTATTGCATTATGATGAGAAAAGTTACATGATTTTAATTTATCTGAATTTGTTAACATTTAAAAACATATTTTAAGTAAATAGAATTAAATCATAATCTTGTTTCCCTTTTGTACCCCCACTCCTCCCAGAGACCCCCCCTTCAATACCTACAATATCTTTTTTGTCATATTCCTTAAAGTTTACAAGATACTATAACAATACAAATAAGTATTATAAAAGTTGTTTGATATAAAACAACAATCAATTTAACAGTCTTATGTAGATGCTTGTTTACAGCAATAGTGAAAATACATTTTTCTCAATATAAATTTTAAATAACTCCAAACATATTAACTGTATGCTTCAAAACAATACATCACTACTGGTATTTTCCTAAATGAACATAAATATATAAAATCTTTTTGTTTGTTTTGTATTTAGTAGAGTTTAAAATCTTGGCTCTTACTGTGGTACAAGCCCAAAATAAGAACAATTTTTAGACATTGGATTTCATTGCAATAAGGCTATACTTCAATGACCCTCACATCACCAAAGGATTTTACCTCCATTGTACCTAAGCTGAGAGTTGATAGTTCTGCTGAACCAAGAAATGAATTGTAGGCTCGCTTTTTGGATACAGACTTCCTGCTATTGCCAAAGCTATTTGACTTGAGTGAGTGACTTTATTCTCAGCCCACAGAGAACAGGTTACATTCATTTAAGAAATGGTGTAGGTATTAAGATGGTCTATTCATAAAGTCATTCACCAACTGATTGAATGAACAATGGTTCTGCTTGGAAGGTGGCACAGACATTGAGTGAGGTTAAGAATTTGGTTCATTAGCTGTGATAATTTGGAAAAGCATTCATTTCAAAGGAAGAGTAACTTATAAAGTCCTCTTCTGCAAACTTGATACAAGAGTTACAAAGCCAAACAAAGCATTCAGTATTACTCTTTGTTGTTTTGTTATAAACAACCTCCCTAGTTAATCTTCTGTTTCTTTTGGGTGTATAAATACTTTTGAAATATATAAGCTGTTCTGAAAACCATAGTATAGTGTAAAAACATGAAATAAACAATACTACTAATAGAAAGGCTGCGATAGGAGAAGCAAGATTTCAAGGCCCTTATGTTGTACACAGCAAGACACTGTCACAAACAAACAAGCTCAAAGTGTATATAGATTGTACAATGTTGGACCTATTTCTCCAATTACCAAATTAGAGAGACCATTGGATGACAATCAACAAATTTCTACTTCCTCATAATATTAGATTTCAATCGATTAGAATATGTTGGTGATATTAATTTTCCTATTAATATATTAAGAAAAAGTAATTGTCACTTCCTGTTGTTTTTGTTGTAAGAGGTGGAATTAGGTTTGTGTGCGTTTGTTGAAAGATTACCTTCTTGCTTCTTCTGGGGTGTAGTTTTGCTCCTTATGTTGATGTTTTCCATCTATTATCCTTTGTAGGGCTGGATTTGTGGAAAGGTATTGTGTAAACTTCGTTTTGTCATGGAATATCTTGTTTTCTCCACCTATGGTAATTGAGAGTTTTGCTGGATATAGTAGCCTGGGCTGACATTTGTGTTCTTGTAGGGTCTGTATGACATCTGCCCAGTATCTTCTAGCTTTCATAGTCTCTGGTGAGAAGTCTGGTGTAACTTTGATAGGCCTGCCTTTATATGTTATTTGCCTTTTTTCCCCTTACTGCTTTTAAAATTCTTTCTTTGTTTAGTGCATTTGGTGTTTCTATTATTATGTGTCAGGAGGAATTTCCTTTCTGGTCCAGTCTATTTGGGGTTCTGTAGGCTTCTTGTATGTTCATGGGCATCTCTTTCTTTAGGTTAGGGAAGTTTTCTTCTATAATTTTGCTGAAGATATTTGCTGGCCCATTACATTGGGAATCTTCACTCTCTTCTATACCTATTATCCTTAGGTTTGATCTTCTCATTGTGTCCTGGATTTCCTGGATGATTTGGTTTAGGAGCTTTTTGCTTTTTGCATTTTCTTTGACTGTTGTGTCAATGTTTTCTATGGTGTCTTCTGCCCCTGAGATTCTCTCTTCTATCTCTTGTACTCTGTTGGTGATGTTTGCATCTATGATTCCTGATTTCTTTCCTAGGTTTTGTATGGTCTGGGTTGTCTCTCTTTCTGTTTTCTTTATCATTTCTATTTCCATTTTTAGATTCTGGATGGTTTTGCTCATTTCCTTCACCTGTTTGATTGTGTTTTCCTGAAGATCTTTAAGAGATTTTTGTGTTTCCTCTTCAAGGGCTTCTAGATGTTTACCTGTGTTCTCTTGTATTTCTTTGAGTGTGCTATTTATGTGTTTCTCAAAGTCCTGTATCATCACCATGAGAAGTGATTTTATATCTGAATCTTGCTTTTCTGGTGTAATGGTGTGTCCAGGACTTGCTATGGTGATTGAATTAGGTTCTGATGATGCCAAGTGACCTTGGTTTGTGTTGTTTATTTTCTTACACTTGCCTCCCGCCATCTGGATATCTATAGTGCTATCTGCCTTTGCTAAATCTGACTGGAGCCTGTCCTTCCTGTGATCCTGGTTGTGTCAGAACTCCTCAGAGTCAAGCTGTGTCTGTGATCCTGTGATTCTGGGATCATGTGGTCCTGGGCTTGTTAGGTCATCTGGGAGTGGAGTTTCCTCTGGGTGTTATGGGACTAGCTGCAGAGTTATGCCCAAGGTCTGCTCTGGACACCAGCCCAGACAGACCGGAAGGAACCCGAGACACTGGGCTGGTGGAGTTCCTGTGTGCCTGGTCCTGCTGGTCCCAGGTACTTCCAGTGTTGGGACAGATGTTAGTTCCTCCTCACCTCTGATCCTGGTACCCCATTTTTAATAGGGTTATTTGAGTTTCTGGAGTCTAACTTCTTGAGTTTTATGTATATTGGATATTAGCTCTCTATCAGATATAGAATTGGTAAAGAACTTTTCCCAATCTGATGGTTGCTATTTCGTCCTATTGACAGTGTCGTTTGCCTTGTAGAAGGTTTGCAATTTTATGAGGTCCCCTTTGTCAACTCTTGATCTTAGAGCCTAAGCCATTGGTGTTCTGTTCAGGAAAATTTCCCCTGTGCCCATGTGTTTGAGGCTCTTCCCCACTTTCTCTTCTATTAGATTCCATACATCTGGTTTTATGTGGAGGTCCCTGATCCACTTGGACTTGAGCTTTGTGCAAGGAGATATGAATGGATCGATTTGCCGTCTTCTACATGCTGACCTCCAGTTGAACGAGCACCATTTGTTGAAAATGGTAAAGGCTTTCTTTTTAATGTTGATAATTTTCTTGAAAATTCCTGGCTGTATTTCAGCACTAATTCCCACTTGAAACTATCTAGTGCTAGTCTTCTCTAAAAACTGCAGACTTGGCATTTGTTTCTACACCACTTGCTGCTTCTTTACCACTATAATCCTGAATGAGCCAAGGTAATAACCATTCAACAGATTCAGTATTCCAACTAAGAATCAGCCCCTTATTTTTAAATTCTGCCCTACTGAGTTCCTTGGGGCATGGGCAGAATAGAAATATTTGGGGCCAAAACATCACACATAGCCTTCAACTAAAATTTTCATGATATCTATTTCACCCTGAAACCCTCTGACCTCAACTTCCTCAGCTTATATTAGTCTAAACAGTGTCATCTGCCAGCTCCTACAAGAACAGCAGATGAAGATCTGTATACACATTGCTATGCTGTTTGCCATTCCAGTCCTTATTTTTTTTCACATTTCTCCAAAAGAAAACATTCCCAGGTTCTGTCCAGAATCAAAATGATTTTTTTTTTGTACCCATTGTTTTTTATTCTAACTTGCTACTTGGATAATAAATGTGTTTTCTTGATGCTTCTGTCCAATCACAGTCCATCATTTCAAATCTTAAGACAGAAACTGAAGATAGAAAATACAGGCAAAAGAAAAAAATATAAGGAAACATTGTTCCTGGATTACTCTCTTGTTTGGTCGCTATCCCTTGCTCAGCTAATTAACTCTCTTATCCTGTCCAGACACACTTGCTTAGGGAGATTGCCACCCCCAGTGGAAGTGCCATCAAACATCAGGCATACCAATCAGCTATTTTTATGAGCACATTCTCAGTTGAGGCTCCCTCAGGTGATTATATGCTCTGAAATGTTGAAAACTGAAGCTAATTATGACACACAGAAAATAATATGAGAAAGTTTTAATAACCCTAAACCAATGTGTTACCCCCACTAATCACTGTAGCAAAGCCCCAAACATTGATGATAACAACAACTGGAAAACATAGATTTGTCAACAAATGCACAGAGGTGAGTCTTTAGGATCAAGAAGAGAAAACTAAAGCTGTTTCTCCAGAGAAAGTCCCTAAACCAACAAAAACTCACAGAACCCATAACATATTAAATATTCAGAAGATAAAAATAAGTGGCACCCCTTCCAGTCTGAGCCAGTGCCCTGAGAAGACCTTGGTGATAGCTCTGCAATGAATCCCACAACACCCAGAGGAACCTGGTCTCCCAGACGCTCTAACATGCCCAGAATAATAGGTGAAGAGGTCACAACATCCACCCCAATACCAGAAGTAACTGGGAACCCCGGGTATCCAGGGACACAGGAACCATCTCCCAGCCAGTGGCTCAGGATCCTTCTGGTATGAGCCAGTACTCTGAGCAGACCTTGGGCACTAGCTCTGCACCAAGTCCCACAACACTTAGAGGAAGCTTGACTCCCAGGTGCTCTAACATGCCAGGATCATAGGATCACAGGATCTCAGGATCTCAGGAGCTTGGTCACACTGGGATTTCAGGATCTCAGAGAGAGCTTGCCTCCCAGAAGCTCTTACACTCAGGATCTCAGGATCTCAGGATCTCAGGATCTCAGGATCACAGGATCACGGAGACAGCTGGACTCTGAAGGAGTTCTGACACAAACAAGATAACAAGAGGGACAGGCTCGAATCAAAGACAGTTAGTGCAGGTAGCACTAAAGATAAACAGATGTCGAGGCAAGCTTAAGAATATAAGCAACAAAAACCGAGCTTACTTGGCATCACGAGAACCCAGTTCTTCTGCCAAAGCAAGTCCTGGATACCCAATCACACCAAAAAAGCAAGATTCAGATCTAAAATAACTTCTCATGATGATGATGACAGTAAGAAGGACATAAATAACTCCCTTAAAGATATACAGGAGAGACAGGTAAACAGCTAAAAGTCCTTAAAAGGAAACACAAAAATCCCTTAAAGAATTATAAGAAAACACAAACAGGTGAAAAAAATTGAATGAAACCATTCAGAATCTATAAATGGTAATAGAAACAATAAAATAATCACAAAGGGAGACTCCCTGGAAATAGAAGACCTAGGAAAGAGATCAGGAGTCTTAGATATAAGCATCACCAACAGAATACAAGAGATAGAAGAGAGAATCTCAGGTGCAGAAGATACCATAGAAAACATTGATACAACAGTAAAAGAAAATGCAAAATGTAAAAAGCTCATAACCCAAAACATCCAGGAAATCTAGGACACAATGAGAAGACCAAACCTAAGGAAAATAGATATAGACGAGAGCAAAGATTCCCAACTTAAAGGGCCATTAAATATCTTCAACAAAATTATAGAAGAAAATTTCCCTAGCCTCAAGAAAAAGATGCCCAAGAACATACAAGAAGCCTACAGAACAACAAATAGACTAGAAAAGAAAAGAAATTTCTCCTGTCACATAATAATCAAAACACTAAAGGCACAAAACAAAGAAAGAATATCAAAAGCAGTAAGGGAAAAAGGTCAAGTAACATGTAAAGGCAGATGTATCAGAATTATACCAGAATTCTTATCAGAGACTATAAAAGCCAAAAGATCCTGGACAGATGTTATACAGACCCTAAGAGAATACAAATGTTAGCACAGGCTACTATATCCAGCAAAATTCTCAATTACAATAGATGGAGAAACCAAGATATTCCATGACAAAAACAAATTTACACAATATTTTTCTACAAATCCAGCCCTAAAAAGGATAATAGATGGAAAACACCAACATAAGGAGCAAAACTACACCCCAGAAGAAGCAAGAAAGTAATCTTCTTCCCACAAACCCAAAAAGATAGCCACACAAACATAATTCCACCTCTAATAACAAAAATAACAGGAAGCAACAATCGCTGATCCTTAATATCTCTTAGCACCAATGCACTCAATTCCCCAATAAAAAGACATAGACTGGATACAAAAACAGGACCCAGCATTTTGCAGCATACAGGAAACACCTCAGTGACAAAGGCTGACACAATAGAGTAAAAGGCTGAAAAACAAATTTTCAAGCAAATTGTCCCAAGAAACAAGTTGGAGTAGATATTTTAATATTGAATAAAATCAACTTTCAACCAAAAGTTATCAAAAAAGATAAGAAAAGGCATTTTATACTCGTCAAAGGAATAATTTACCAAATGAACTCTCAATTCTGAACATCTATGTTCCAAATGCAAGGGCATCCACATTCATGAAAGAAACTTTACCAAGGCTCAAAGTACACATTTCATCTCATACAATAATAGTGGGAGACTTCAACACCCCACTCTCAGCAATTGTCAGATCATAGAAACAGAAACTAAACAAGGAAACAGTGAAAGTAACAGAAGTTATAAACCAAATGGATTTAACAGATATCTACAGAACATCACATTCTAAAGCAAAAGAATATACCTTCTTCTCAGCACCTCATGGTACCTTCCCCCAAATTGACCATATAAATGGTCACAAAACAGATACAAGAAGATTGAAATAATCCCATGCACCCTATCACACCACCATAGACTAAGGCTGGTCTTCAATAAAAAACAAAAACAATGGAAAGCCCACATACACATAGAAGCTGAATGATACTCTACTCAATGCTAACTTGGTCAAGGAAGAAATAAAGAAATTAAATACTTTTTAGAATTTAACAAAAATGAAGGTACATCATAACAAAACTTATGGGACACAATGAAAGCAGTGATAAAAGGAAAATTCATAGCTCTAAGTGCCTCCAAAAGGAAACTGCAGAGAGCATACACTAGCAGCTTGACAACACAACTGAAAGCTCTAGAACAAAAAGAAGGAAATATACCCAAGAAGAGTAGAAGACAGGAAATAATCAAACTCAGGGTTGAAATCAATCAAGTAGAAACAAAAAGAACTACACAAAGAATCAACAAGATCAGGAGCTGGTTCTTTGAGAAAATCAACAAAATAGATAAACCGTTAGCCACACTAACCAGAGGGCACAGAGACAGTATCCAAATTAACAAAACTGTAAATGAAAAGGGAGGTATAAGAACAGAAACAGGAAATTCAAAAAATCATCAAATCTTACAACAAAAGACTATAATCAACACAACGAGAAAATCTGGAAAAAATGAACAATTTTTTAGACAGATACCAAAAACCAAAGTTAAATCAGGATCAGATAAACCATCTCTACAGTCCCATAAACCTTTAAGTCTCCCAACCAAAAAAAGCCTAGGGCCAGATGGGTTTAGTGAAGAATTCTATCAGACCAAAAGAAGGCCTACTATGAGTTCTCTTCAAACTATTATAAAAAATAGAAACAGAAGGAACACTATCGGATTCAGTTATGCTGACACCTAAACCACACAAAGACCTAACAAAGAAAGAAAACTTCAGACCTATTTCCATTATGAATATTGATGCAAAAATACTCAATAAAATTCTCACAAACTGAATCCAAGAACACATCAAAATGATCATTTATCATGATCATGTAACCTTCATCCCAGGGATGTAGGGATGGTTCAATATGCAGAAATTCATCAATGTAATCCACTATGTACACAAACTCAAAGACAAAAACCACAAGATCATCTCATTACAGGCTGAGAAAGCATTTGATAAAACTCAACACCCCTTCATGGTAAAAAGTCTTGGAAAGATCAGGAATTCAAGGTCCATACCTAAACATAGTAAAAGAAATATTCAACAAACCAGTAGCCAACATCAAACTAAATGGAGATAAACTTGAAACAAACCCACTAAAATCAAGGACTAGATAAGGCTGCCCACTCTCTCCCTATCTATTCAATATAGTACTCGAAGTCCTAGCCAGAGCAATCAGACAACAAAAGGAGATCAAAGGCATATAAATTCGGAAGGAAGAAGTCAAAATGTCACTATTTGCAGATGATGATGACTCCAAAAATTAAGTGACCCCAAAAATTCCACCAGAGAACTCTTCAACCTGATAAACAACTTCAGCAAAGTGGCTGGATATAAAGTTAAATCAGTAGTCTTCCTCTACTCAAAGGATAAACAGATTGAGAAAGAAATTAGGGAAATGACACCCTTCACAATGGTTACAAATATTATAAAATACTTTGGTGTGTCTCTAAATAGGCAAGTGAAAGATTTATATGACAAGGATTTCAAGTCTCTGAAGAAAAAAAATCAAAGAAGATCCCAGAAGATGGAAAGATCTCCCATGCTCATGGATTGGCAGGATAAATATAGTAAAAATGACCAACTTGACAAAAGCAATCTACAGATACAATGCAATTCCCACCAAAGTTCCAACTCAATTCTTCATAGAGTTAGATAAAACAATTTGCAAATTCATTTGCAATAACAAAAACCTTAGGATATTGAAAACTAATCTCAACAATAAAAAGAACTTCTGGAGAAATCACCATCCCTGACTTCAAGCTTTACTACAGAACAATAGAGATAAAAACTGCATGGTATTGGTACAGAGACAAACGTGAAGATCAATGGAATAGCCTTGAAAACCCAGAAATGAACCTATACACCTATGGTCACTTGATCTTTGACAAAGGAGCTAAAATAATCCAGTGGAAAAAAGACAGCATTTTCAACGAATGGGGCTGGTTCAACTGGAGGTCAGCATGTAGAAGGTGGCAAATCGATCCATTCTTATCTCCTTGCACAAAGCTCAAGTCCAAGTGGATCAGGGACCTCCACATAAAACAAGATATATGGAATCTAATAGAAGAGAAAGTGGGGAAGAGCCTCAAACATATGGGCACAGGGGAAATTTTCCTGAACCGAACACCAATGGCTTAGGCCCTAAGATCAAGAGTTGACAAATGGGACCTCATAAAATTGCAAACCTTCTACAAGGCAAACAATACTGTCAATAGGACAAAATAGCAACCATCAGATTGGGAAAGGTTCTTTATCAATTCTATATCTGATAGAGAGCTAATATCCAATATATATAAAACTCAAGAAGTTAGACTCCAGAAACTCAAATAACCCTATTAAAAATGGGGTACAGAGCTAAACAAATAACTCTCAACTGAGGAATGGTAGAGAAGCACCTAAAGAAATGTCCAACAGGCCATTTTCTCTCTGGGGTCTTGCTAAGGCAGGACCAGCTGGGAGGCATAGGCCTCAGGAATTGCAGGGGAGCCGCAGGACTGCAGGGACAGGAGCCTGTCAGCTTCCGAGTGACAGAGCTGGATCACCGACCACCTCTGCCCCCTGCCTGATAGGCGGGAGCTTCCCTCCAGGACAGACTTCAGCCCAAGGACTCAGGGGAGAGCTTCCCTCCAGGGCAAACTTCAGACCAAGGACTCAGGTGAGAGCTTCCCTCCAGGGCAGACTTCAGCCCAAGGACTCAGGGGAGAGTTTCCCTCCAGGGTGGACTTCAGCCCAAGGACTCAGGGCAGGCTTCAGCCCCAGGAATCAGGCAGGACCAGCCAGGAGGCATAGGCCTCAGGAAGTGCAGGGGAGTCTCAGGACTGCAGGGACAGGAGCCACTCAGCTTCTGAGTGACAGAGCTGGATCAGCAACCACCTCTGCCCCCTGCCTGCTAGCGGAGAGCTTCCCTCCAGGGCAGACTTCAGCCCAAGGACTAAGGGGAGAGCTTCCCTCCAGGGCAAACTTCAGACCAAGGACTCAGGTGAGAGCTTCCCTCCAGGGCAGACTTCAGCCCAAGGACTCAGGGCTGACTTCAGCCCAAGGACTCAGGCCAGACCAGCTGGGAGGCAAAGACCTCAGGAGTGGAAGGGGAGTTGCAGGGCAGCAAGGAAAGGTCAAGCCCTAAGACACCAAGAACTTCTAACACCAGAGATCAAGAGATGGCAAAAGGCAAATGCAAGAATCCTACCAACAGAAACCAAGACTGCTTGGCTTCACCAGAACCTAGTACTCCCAC
>JADRCD010179766.1:0-31215 GCA_019843815.1 Montemys delectorum
TGCTTACCTAAGATCTTTGTAATTTTCTGAATTAATAACACTCCTTCCTAAATTCCAAAAGCACAATCCTGAATAAATCCTGGAACTGGCGCTCCAAAGGGTGCTGCTCTCTGAAGACTGCAGACGGATTGCCAACTCACCAATAGGCAAGGCCACACCCCTTTGCATTTTCCACTTAAGGGATTCGGTGACAGATATCCGAAAAGCGGTGCTCTCCTTCTATTTTCTGAGTCCCATTTTCTGCCCTCTAAAACACACCATCTTTTTTGCAAGCCTCAAAATCCAATCTCATGTATTTCTCAGAAACCGTGGTTTCGGTAAGTTCCTTTCTCATTTCAGTGATCTGACATAAAGCAAACCAAGCCCCTGGGGTCTGAGCTAACAAACTCAATAGTTGTCAGATCTCTTCCAAGACTCCAGGGACCACAAGATTAGTTTAAAAGCCCCACACCCTCTCGCCCAACCAAGGAAACACAGTGATTCGAAAATGATGTTCCCAAGACCCTGGTCAAACGATGTATAGCAAGAACTAGCTGGGCTTGACAATTATATTCAACTCAGCTCTCGAAGGAGAGGGCAGGCAAAGAGGGGACCATTTCTCTCCAGGGAAAGCGTGAACCGAGCTCCGCTCAGCCCACCGACCTACGCGGGCCGGGCTCGGCGGCCACGCGCCTCCGGAGCGAGCAGCTTGCGCGCCCACCCGACCCATCACCACCGAGTTACCTCCGGTAATGAGGAAGTAAGATACCACCACTAGGGCATACACCGTCATAGCCGACGGCATGTGCACCCAGGGCGGTTTCTTCAGCTTCAGGTTGGGGCATTCGAGCACTAAGAACGGGACTCGGTACAGAGTCTCCATGTCCCCGGCGGTAGGACCAGCCCTCTGGCCTCCAGCCTCCCGCCGCCCGGAAACACGCCCGCCCTCCCTAGCTATTGCGCACGCGTGAGCCGAGGACCACAGGTCGGTAGAAGTCAGAAGTAAACAAGATATCCACTGTAGAAACAAAGAAACTACATTAATCTCATAAGTGATATATATTTAAAACTAAATAATATCGAGTTTTCTTAAGCTTTAGTGCGAATTAGAAGCTTTTTTCTTGTTGAGAGATAATTATTTATTATATACCTTCCAGGACCTGCAAGACGTCCTACGTGGCCAAGCCACAGAAACTGAGAGATTAGCATCCACTGCCCCGCCCACTTGCTGACGCCACGTTCTTGGGGGCTGATTGGCTGCTGGAAACTCTAAATTCACAGGGTTGGAGGATGAATGAAAGTTTAGATATGTGCTCCTTTTTAGTATTGGAGGTCTCCCCTCGAGGCTTTAAAAAGCTTTAATTCATTGAGCTTTTTCTTCATGCTGTCTAGCGACGCTAATTGACAATGATTGCCAAAAACAAAACAAAACAAAACAAAAAAACCCCAGTCCATGTCTACCACAAACTGTGACAGAACAAACTACTATTCTGAACTATTTGAAGTTCTCTCAGCTTTGTCTCTTCTCAGTCACCCGAGTATTGGTAAAAATCACCCAGGCCAAAAATCTTAAAGTCATTCTGGTTTCTCACTTTAATTACCTGCTTAGTAGAGCGCTGGCATAAATACTAAAATTAGAACGGAAAATCCTGCCACCTGGCTACTTCAGGTGTCCTCCTGCTGAGGTATCAAATGCAAGTAAGAAAGGACTTTATCTACCTGCTAGAGGCAGTAATGCGGATAGATCAAGGAGACTTTGGAGGCCACTATGCCAAAACAGCAAGGAGGGGAGTAGTGTTTTTGGAATACAGAAGCTCCACTGTGGTGCCTCATATCATTCCTGCATCCTATGATAAAAAGCTTAAGGAACATAACAAGCCATTAGAAGTAGAAATGTTAGTGGCTTGCACCATTCAGATTTTAAAATTTGGGCCACAGTAGGATTCAGGGAACTAAAATCATCTACTATTAATTTTACTATGAGCAACAGGAATATGAAGTACCGACTAGCAGATGAATATGTATATGCATATGCATATGTATATGTATATGTATATATTAGCTGTGACCTTTGACCCTGCAGGTTTGAAATGAAGAGCAGCAGGAATAAAAAAGGAATGTGGAGAACTGAATCATTCATTGTGTGCCTTTTTCAGACACCGTGCACTGACGAAAGTCTAAAGGAACATAAAACAAACGTGTGTGTGATGAAATGATAGATTATGCCTTTTCCAAAAAAAAAAATTTTTTTTTGAGACAGAGTTTCTCTGTGTAGCCCTGGCTGTCCTGGAACTCACTCTGTAGACCAGACTGGCCTCAAACTCAGAAATCCACCTGCCTCTGCCTCCCAAGTGCTGGGACTAAAGGCGTGTGCCACCACCGCCCGGCTTGCCTTTTCCAAAATTACAAGTATTACGAATTACATAAGAACAACACTTTTATGTAATATGTATATTAATTCTATGTTTAAAAAGTTTAAAGAGTTCCCAGTTATAACATGGCAGTTACTTTCTGGTCTCAATACCAGAGAATATGATGCTGTGTTCTCTAAGGATTAGCTGATTATAGTATTGTATAGTATGGTATAGGTTATAGTATACCTTGCATCTAAGTGACAGTGAATATTTGTTATGATCAGAAACTCGGTGTCATAAGTTCAGGGACAGTGTCTACTTTATTATTGAATTTTCAGAGCTTTTCACTGGCTGGCAGAGTAGGACCCATTAGCTATGTGTGTTGACCGGATCAGTGAGTGGGCCTCTTCTATCGATTCAGTGGATCACCTGACACTTGTGCTTTCTTCATGTATCTCTGGTTTGTTTCTTGCTCGGAATCTCTGGCATCACTAGCCCAGAGACATCATTTCGGGCCTTTGGATCGCGCCATATTGTTTCCAAGGTGCTATTTCTAAGAAACTGAGCAGATTCGTAATATCCCCTGAGATACCATCTTTCCTGCTAGCTACAAGTAAGGAACTGAGCTGGAGGGGAACGTTACATTGCCTTGTAGTCAATCTCTGCTCTCTCTCTATTTTCTGTCTTACACCTTCTCTTCTTACTCGATGCTTGCTTTGTGGAAATTGCGCACGTGCTCCGAAGACAAGGATCTGATCTCACACACTTCCCTCCCTATGACTGCGGAGCTTAGGGTCACTGGGCTCCAGCGGGGTGCTGGTAGTGTTCTATCCTCCATCGATTCCCCGAACATGGTGGGGTAAGTAGCAGGGACGAGCTCTCTCCTATGTGCCTTGAAGGTAAGCAGCGCATGACTCTCGCCCTCAACAAAGTTTTGCGGCCAGGTTCAGACCCATAGACCTCTCCTCTTGGCACTCGGGAGGCTCAAGCAGGAACATCATGAGGCTGTGGGGTCGCTGTCACGCGAGCGCAGGAGGAGACTCGCAAATACTTGATGCATCTGAGTGTGATGTGGAGTTAATTGGGATCGGGGCTTTTCCGTTGGTTATGTTTATTGTGGTATTATTGTTGTTGTTGTTACTTTTTTTTTTTTTGGTTGGTTGGGGTTTTTTGTGTGTTTTTTTGTTGTTGGTTTGTTTGTTTGTTTTTGAGACAGTGTTTCTCTGTCTTCTCAGTAGAACAGGCTGGCCTCGAATTCAAGAATCTTCCTATGTCCTCTTCTAATACTGGGATTGAAGGCATGTACCACCACACTAGGTTTTGGGTCTTTTGGTTTTTGAGGGTTTTTTGGGGGCGGGGGGGGGGGTTGCTTTGGTTTTGTTGTTGTTGTTGTTGTTGTTGTTGTTGTTGGTTTTTTTTGGTTTTTGTTTTGGTTTGGTTTGGTTTGGTTTTTCGAGACAGGGTTTCCCTGTGTAACCCTGGCTGTCCTGGAACTCACTCTGTAGACCAGGCTGGCCTCAAACTCAGAAATCCGCCTGCCTCTGCCTCCCAAGTGCTGGGATTAAAGGCGTGCGCCACCATTGCCGAGCTGGTTTGTTTTTTGTTCTTTGTTTTTTGTTTGGAAGACTCACTTGTTTTTGTTTATTGTTTTGGGGTTTTTTTTGGGGGGGGAGAGGGTCATAGACCATGTGAAGCTGGTTTTTTTTAAAAAGTATAAATTCTATTTCCAGAAAAAAACCACCCACACATATCCACCCAATGTAGAATAAAATTATAGGAAGTTCACAGACCAAAGTTAAAAGAGAAAGAAAAGAGCTGCAGACGGATGCCCAGGGACTCGCCCACAAGATGGGGGGGGGGGTATACTACAAAGTAAATACAGAAGATCAAAGGTGCAGACGGCCAGACATACATACAGAAGTGGCAGAAGAGAGTTTCCACATGTCAGATGAAATAAAACGGAAAGAAACCACTGCATTTGACAAAAGGCCTGCCCTTAGTGACCATTAGCCCTAGAACATGTCAAATACAAAGTATTAAAATGGCCAGAAAACAGATCTGAATCCTTACTAGGCACCCTGTGCTTATAAATATTTGGTAATTTAATTCATTAATTTCAGCAGCACAGTGACAGAAACCAAAGAACAGAAGGGAACAAAAAGTGGAACTTTAAAAAAAATAATAGCTCGAGCCTTTAATCCCAGCAGACAGGCAGATTCCTGAGTTCAAGGCCAACCTGGTCTACAGAGCAAGTTCTAGGACAGGCAGGGCTACCCAGAGAAACTCTATCTAGAAAAAAGAAAAGAAAAGAATAGCACACACCTATAATCCCAGCAACTGAAGGCTAAAACGGCACCGTTGAAAGTTCAAAGCCAGCCATAGCTACGAAATAAGATCCTGTCTCAAAAACAAAAATACAATGAATTTAAAAAATGGGTTTATGGAGGCTGGAGAGATGGCTCAGGGGTTAAGAGCACTGACTGCTCTTCCAGAGGTCCTGAGTTCCGTTCCTAGCAACTGCGTGGTAGCTCATAGTCTTCTATAGTGGGATCGGATGCCCGCTTCTGGTGTGTCTGAAGACAGAGACAGTATACTCACGTAAAATAAAAAAAATCTTTAAAAAAAAATGGATTTGTTCACTCATCCACACTTGGAGATATATGTATATATATATATATATATTTGTAATGTATGTATGTATATGTGAATAAGGAGAGATCAAGTGGTAGCAGGGAGAGATGTCTAAGGATGGACATGTTTCTGTAAAATTAAGGAAGAAGATCACAGAAAAAAATAAAGCTGCCAGGGAGAAGGAAGGGGATTGAGTAACTTAACCTTGCCCGGGGCGGTGGCCAGGGTGTAGGGTACAGCCCAATAGGGGAAATTTATCTTGGGAAAAGATTTTTTTCTTTTTCTTTTCCAAGTAACGTGGCCAGGGAAGGATATGCACATGCTATGGAAGGCATCCACCACTGACAGTACATCTCCACTCCTTTAAAAATTCTTATCATTTTAAAAAATTTTACATTGTGTGCACGTGTTCCCACGCGTGCACGTATGCCTCATGTGCCTTTTACCTACTAGGTCAACTTGCTGGTTCCTCTTTAAATTTTTTTAAATATTTATTTTATGTATATGTGTCTTTTTTTTAAAGACTACCAGCCCAGGGATGGTACCACTCACAAGGGGCCTTCCCCTCTTGATCACTAACTGAGAAAATGCCTTACAGCTGGATCTCATGGAGGCATTTCCTCAACGGAAGCTCCTTTCTCTGTGATAACTCCAGCTTGTGTCAAGTTGACACAAAACCAGCCAGTACAATTGACCCCTTGTCAATTTGACACACAAACACATCACTATTAAGCCTCAACCCTGCCTTACTTTCTTGTTCATCCTCAAGACCTAACTAACTTTAAAAGTCCCACAATCTTTGCAAATTCTTTCTTTCTTTCTTTCTTTCTTTCTTTCTTTCTTTCTTTATTTATTTATTTATTTATTTTATGCATATGAGTACACATTGTAGCTACACAGATAGTTGTCAGCTTTCATCTGGTTGTTGGGAATTGACTTTTAGGACCTCTACTTGCTCTGATCGATCCCCGCTTGCTCTCACTCTGGCCCAAAGATTTATTTATGATTATAAAGTACACTGTAGCCATCTTCAGATGCATCAGAAGAGAGCGTGAGATTTCATTACAGATGGTTGTGAGCCACCATGTGGTTGCTGGGATTTGAACTCAGGACCTTCGGAAGAGCAGTCAGTGCTCTTACCCGCTGAGCCATCTCACCAGCCCATTTGCAAATTCTTAAAATTTCAATCCCTTTACAATATACAATCTCTTTAAAATTCAAAGTCTTTTTACAATTAAAAGTCTCTTAACTGTGGGCTCCACTAAAATACTTTCTTCCTTCAAGAGGGAAAAATATCAGGGCACAGTCACAATCAAAAGCAAAAATCAAACTTCAATCGTCCAATGTGTGAGATCCAACTCGAGATCTTCTGGGCTCCTCTAAGGGCTTATGTCACTTCTCCAGCCCTGCCATTTGTAGCACACACCTTGTCTTTTAGGCTCCAGATGCCTGTACTCCACTGCTGCTGCTGTTCTTGGTGGTCGTCACACGGTACTGGCATTTCCAAAACACTGCTGTTGAAAGACCCCTGTAGGGAGACCCTCACTCAAGTACCGGGAGAACGAGCACCCAGAGAAACACACGAGGTAGTTTAATATCGGAGCTCCAGGTGGACCCATATCTCACGCAGGAGACAGAGGGATCGACCCTGAGGCTCAGGGGTTAGGGGTTTTTATAGGAAGGAGGTCTAGGGGAAAAAAGGAATTAGCATAGCCTATAGATGATTGGCTAATTCAAATCCAGCTAGAATACGTGCAGATCAGAGCATAGGAAAATTCCTAAGGGTGGTATTGAGGCAGCAGGGCATCTGGCTGGCCTCCAACCATACCTCATCATTCAGTTGGGTCATCTTGCCCAGACAGGTCCCTGCTTGCCTGAGCCCACCCAGACATGTCTTATCTATCTCTTCTTGGCCTGTTAGTTCCCGGAATGTTCAACAGCTTGCTTGCTCATTCCCAGGCCTATGTGGGCAAGCTTGTGCTGGATTTTCAGGCTTATAATTCTCCTACCTGGCCAGCACAGGTCCCAAGCTTTAGTTACTCCTTTTCACTGTCTTTCACTGTAACTAGGCTTCACCAATAGCCTCTCATAGGCTCTCTTTATGGAGCCAAGCCTCAACTCCTTTGCATAACCCCTTCAGTCCTGGGCCATCAATTGCAAACTGAGGCTGCCTCTTCACCAATGGCCTTCCATGGCCTCTCACTGTGTCCAGCCTCAGCTGCTCTTCAAGACCCCTTCGTGCTGTCAAAACCAGTACCACCTGGGTGACTCTTACACATTACCAAGTCCTGCTGCAGCACAAGGTACAACCTTGGCTATCTCTGGAACACAGCCTCTTTGTGCTCTCAGAAAACACTCCCCAGAAGATGTCACCTCAGTGATGCTGGTCTCTTCTTAATCACCACTAATTTCTTAGCTCCAGCTAACCAGCATCAATAGTCCCAGTAATGCAAAGGTTTCGCTTTAGTAGTTCTGGTATCTTGTTAATCACAGCTGATACTTCAGCCCCAGCTAACCAGAACCACAGAATTCTCACAATCAAAACAACATGGCCCTGATAAGAGTCTTTAATCTTCCCTCTGAAATTTCACAAGCCAGGCCTCCATCTTCTGCACTGTTCAACATGGTCTTCCAAGCTCCCACAGAACACCCTTCCATAGTCCTTTTATGTATATGAGTACTCTGCATCTATCTCACACATCGGACCCGATTACAGATGGTCGTGAGCCACCATGTGGTCGGTGGGAATTGAACTCAGGACCTCTGCAAGAGCAGTCAGTGCTCTTAACCACTAGCCATCTCTCTAGCCCTGTGTATATGTCTTTTGCCTGCCTATATGTGTGTGCCTTGGATACCCTGGAACAGGAGTTAGAAACAGTTGTGAATTGAGCCTAGGCCCTCTGGACAAGCAAGTCTTGCTCTTATCCACTGAGCCATATCTCGAGACCCTCTCATTTTAATTTTTGAGACAAGATAGTGCCAAGTGCCAGGACTGACTGGCCTTGCATTTTTGATCTGCCTGCCTTATCTTCCCCTGTAGCTGAGATTCCAGACATGTGCTGCCACACACACTTGGCGTAGAAAAAGAAAAACCAGAAAAGGCAGAGGCATTACACAACCAAGATGTATGCCCGCTGTGCATAGGAATTATGCTATCTTTTTTTTTTATTGTGTTGTGTTGTGTTGTGTTGTTTTGTTTTGTTTGTTTCATTTTGTTTTCCGAGACAGACTTTCTCTATGTAGTCCTGACTGACCTGTAACTCTGTAGATCAGGCTGGCCTCGAAGTCATAGATATCTGCCCGCCTCTGTCTCCTGAGTGCCGAGATTAAAGGCGTGCGCCGCCACTGGGGGTGAGCAAGGAGTGGGCTGTTAAGGGTTGGATTACTGGATGCAGTGAGTCTATACTAAATATATGCATGCACGAACACAAACATATAGACGTTTTGTAGAAATATATATATATATATATATATATTGAAATAAACTCTTTCCCGCAAAGCTGGTATAATTCAAATAACCATTTGAACTTCCCACTTGTAATTCCTTTCTGTGGCCACAGTGGGGCAGGGTTTCTCTTTTCTAGTACTCCGTCATGACCAGTGTTACTGGGGCCAAACGTACTTTTGATAAGTTGAGATTTGTCAACTGTGTTCACAAGCGTAGTAAAAAGGCAAACTTGTTTTTTAAAAACTTGCCTGGATGCTATGATCAAGTAAGTGCAATTAAATATAACATAAATAGAAAAGGCTGCTTCCTGGAGCGCTCCAGCGTCTTTAAAATGCAAATGGTTTACTCCTTTAAAGATGAAAGAAAAATCTCCTGAAAGCATCATTTTCAAATGAATAAAATATCAAACCCAGGATGTTTTAAGTATCTCTAGCTGCCTTGAAAATCATATAGATTTATAAAATTTTAAAAGTGGGTTTGGCAAATTTTGGCCCACTGAATATTTTTACAAAGAATAACTCTATTAATTTTTTAACACAATACATCTTTTAATAAATATGCAGGACCCCATATGGTGGAAGGAGAGAGCCAACGCCCACAAGTGTTTGTCTGATGTCCATGTGTATGCTGTGGCATGCATATGCTCATGGGCATACATACATACATACAGACAGACAGACAGACAGACAGACAGACAGACATATAATAAGTGTTTTTTTAAAGTCATTAATATACAAGATTAAAAACCTGACCTCAAATGCTGTCTACTATCATCTGTTCCATCTCCCTATGCCCTTTTAAAAAAAAAATGTAACCAGTATTAATGGATTCTTTTGATTGAAGACTATCTGTTCACGGCATCCTTTACCCCAAGGTTAGGAATAGCATCTAAAAGAACAGACTTTAATCTTTTCAAAGAATTTGAACTAAGACCCAGATTGCAATTTCACTGCATATGTGAAATATGGCAATGGCTTCAGAACTCCAAGTCCTTGCAAATGGGCGGCTGTACCACGGCCGATCTCATCAACAGCTTTCAGAGCTGCTGGGAAATCAAAGAGCCTTCTCACCTCCAGAAATGATCTTTCCAGAGGTGAGTGTGTGGAGGACATCTGAGCAGCCGCTGATGCTGCTGATGGCCAAATGGCTGGAGCAAAGACCCTGGCTCCAGGGCTGTCAGCCAGGCCTTCCAAACACAGCAAACTCTAGGCACCAACACACATAGACAGAAACAAAACAAAAATACGTGGGCTGAAATGACGAAGGACCCTTGAAGGCATCGATTTGGTTGTATTTATGTGCATTGAAAAGAAAAGAGTATGTTTTATATATATTAAATGAAATATCTAACTTTTTAAGAATGCTGTAAAATATTTCCATATGTACATTGTATCAAAGTACTTTCCCTCAAGTTCAGTTGAAAGGAAATACGCACAACATTAGGCCCATCAGAATAGATGTCTCCAGTTGTGGTTTTCAGATGTCCTAATGCGCTTCTGCCCAGAACTAATCATATACAGCTTGGGCACTTCAACTCTCGTGTGTGTGTGTGTGTGTGTGTGTGTGTGTGTGTGTGTGTATCCACAATTCCTCACAAAGACACAAAAACCATTTTGGATGGTATCAGTTGACTTTTTGCTTGTTTCCAACACGGTCATTTTCTTTTAATCATTCGAAGAGAACTCCTGACCACACAAATTGAGGCATGGACAGCAGAGACCACCATTTCTCTGAAATCCTCATTATCTTCTTTGTATTTATAGGTCAGATGACTGAGACAGACAGAGATGATTCGGAATCTTCTAACAATGATGAAAGTCTTTTCCATCAAACAAATTACACACACTCCCATCTTTAAAAAAGGACAGTCCAAGATCCAGGTTGATGAGAATATGTTTAAACGAAGGTTTGAGGTCCAGATTTTAGAGGTTCTGACGGAGGGGGTTCTTACTTGAGTTCAGGAGTCTGATTTTTTTTTTTTTTTTTTTTTAGTTTAATTTTCAATTTTTGGTTTTTCTTCTTTTTTTTTTTTGTTTTTTTGTTTTGTTTTGTTTTTTGTTTTTTGTTTTTGTTTTTGTTTTTTTGAGACAGGGTTTCTCTGTATAGTCCTAGCTGTCCTGGAACTCACTTTGTAGACCAGGCTGGCCTTGAACTCAGAAATCTGCCTGCCTCTGCCTCCCAAGTGCTGGGATTAAAGGTGTGTGCCACCACCGCCCGAATTTTTGGTTTTTCAAGGCAGGTTTTCTCTATGTAGCCCTGGCTGTCCTGGAACTCACTCTGTAGACCAGGCTGACTTTGAACTCAGAGATCTCCCTGTTTCTGTTTCCTGAATGTGAGGGATTAAAGGCATGCTTCACCATGCCCAGCTAGGAGCCTGATTTATTTTTAAGTATAATCTTTATTAAGTTTGTTCCTTAAAAGTTTCATATGTTTATTAAAGCATCTGGTCACTCTCTCCACAGAGCTTTGGTCTCCTTCCCCCCTCCCTAGAAGACCCCTTTCACATTCATGTCCTTTGGTTTTGTGTTGTGACCCACTGAGTTGAACTAGGGCCTTCTATGGACCACAGGTTTGGAGCTGTCCACGGGGGCCTGGTGGGTTCACCTCTGAGTTAGATAGCTGAAGGCAATGACTATAGACCACAGGTTTGGAGCTGCCCATGGGGGAGGGGCCTGGTGGGCTCACCTCTGAGTCCATAGCTGAAGACAGTGACTATCCCTCCTCCAGAATCTGCCAGTAGGCAATAGTTCAGCAGGAAGGGATAGGGCTGCATAAGTCCTTCCAAGATTAATGGCCAGTCTAGTCTTGTGCAGGCCCAGACAAGATCTCATCTGCTGTGGGATCATGATTATGCCTTACAGATAAATTTTCCCAGTCCCTCTCCCTATTCTTTCTCTTCCTATTTTCTCTCTCTCTTCCTCCCCCTCCTTCCCTCTTTCCCTTCCTCTCTCCCTCCCTCCCTTCCCCCTTCCCTTCCCCCCTCCCGTTCCCCTCCCTTTCCCCCTCTCCCTCCCCCCATCCCCTCTTACTTGTGTTCTCTGAGCCTTAGATAGCATATGATAGAGATAGAGATAGAGATGTGTCTTGGCTACGTGTTCAACCATCTCTGAAGGAACAGTGTCCCCAGCAGTTCCCTAAGGTGATTCTCAGGTGGGAGACTGTGGACCATGTGGCCAAGCTCAGAGTTTTGAAATGGGAAAGGGAAGTTTGGGCACTGGTCCTCCTGAATGTGGATCCCTGATGTCTCTTTTAAAAGATTCATTTTTCCATGTTTTATGTGTAGGAGTGTTTTGCTTACATATATGCATGTACCATGGAGACCAGAAGAGGGCTCAGGTCCCGTGAGATTGGAGTTACAGACACTTGGTAGTCACTGTGTGAGGGACTTTATTTATTTTTTTAAAGATGTATTTCTTTATTTTATGTGTATGAGTACATTGTAGCTGTACAGATGGTTGTGAGCCTTCATGTGATTGTTGGGAACTGAATTTAGGACCCACTTGCTCAGGCCCAAAGATTTATTTATTATCATAAATGAGTACACTGTAGCTGTCTTTGGCACACTGTAAATGAGTACACTGTAGCTGTCTTCGGTACACTGTAAATGAGTACACTGTAGCTGTCTGTCTTCGGTACACTGTAAATGAGTACACTGTAGCATGTCTCTGTTGAACAGGCTTTGACCAGGTTGATTTCCCAGCCTCCCCTGCTCTGCTTTGCTTTGGCAGAAACTCATCTTCCATAAAACTATAAAACTACAAACATAAGTAGTTCTTAAGGAAACACAATAGCTCATCTCACACCATGTTTGATGGCCGGTGTGTTCAGTGTTTAAGTTTCTGCAGAGATATGAAAAGGGAACCAGAAGTAATTATGAAGTAAGTAGCAGGTATGTCTATTCTTCTGACAACCTTGGAAAGATATTTTTATTTTCATTTAGCACGTCCATAAAGCACTAACTTGCAGGAACTTCTCAAGACCTAATGAGTAAGCAAAGGGAGTCTGTGCTCTATCCATCGGCGCCATGCCTGGTACTGTGTAGAAACAGAACACCACGGGCCCGGAAGAGACTGGAGCCTTCGCATGCTTCAGAAGTTCTCCTCAGAGGCAGTGTTAGCACGGTGCTTAGTCCACACACAGCACCCAGTTGATGTTTGCTGAATGAGTGAATGTGAGTACTCCAAGTCATCAAAGGAGCTTTCTAAATCCTAACGGGCTTAAACCCTTTGATGTTTTCCAATTGCCAACAGTCGAGGTTGACAAATTTGTAAGTAAGCAAAGAGCTCAGGAGTCATATTGCTCTTGGCAGAACATGATAGACTTGTGATTTTTTTTTTTTTTTTTTTTTTTGTATTAGGCTACGAACCAATTCGTCATTAATCAGATTTTTTTTGTTAAGATTTATTTTACATATATGTGAGCACACTGTAGCTGCCTTCAGACACACCAGAAGAGGGCACCAGATCCCATTGCAGATGGTTGTGAGTCACCATGTGGTTGCTAGGAATTGAACTCAGGACCTCTGGCAGAGCAGTCAGTGCTCTTAACCACTGAGCCATCTCTCCAGCCCCCATTAATCAGATTTTTGTGCAAACGATATTTAGCACTAAAGAGTTCTTTAAAAATGTAAATCAGGAAGTTTACCCACACATTTACATTTTTTTATGGTTTTTTTTGGGTTTTTTTTTTGTTTTTTGTTTTTTTTTTTTTTTTACATTTGGGATTCTCAGATTACCTGGCAAGAGATCAAGGTTTTATGGGTCGCTATCCTTTCCCTAAATGTTAGATTTCTCCAGATTAATGTTTAGAAGAAAAATGTAATCTCCCCTAGTTTTATGTAGTGACTTCATTCTTAGAAATTTAGGTATTGCTGGGCAGTGGTGGCACATGCCTTTAATCCCAGCACTTGGGAGGCAGAGACAGGCAGATTTCTGAGTTCAAGGCCAGCCTGAACTACAGAGTGAGTTCCAGGACAGCTGGGGATATACAGTGAAACCCTGTCTCGAAACAAAGCAAAACAAAGCAAAGCAAAACAAAACAAAACAAAAAAAGAAATTTAGGTATTTATAACAGCCATTTTGAAAATGCTTTGTGTATCTTTACTTACATGGACTCTACCATGGCCTGGATAATATAAGAAGCTAATTGGATGTTGGAAAGTCATGGAGTCAGGACAGTTTGGTTAGCAGGACAGACCTATACATTCTATACGTGTCCAGCAAATTTCCCTAGTGTGTCACAGGTGCTATTGTAGCTTAAACCGTGGCTAAGCTAATCTGCCAAGAGCTAGACCCGAGCTCCTAGGGGGCACTGGTGCTATTGTATCAACCCTTAGAGCCCCTTACAGTGCTTGGAACATAACGGATACCACATTCACCATGAAGGCAGTGAAATTAATCAATGGATGCACAAATGGGAGACTTTGGAGATCACCATGCCAACACCCCAGGACCAGGACAAGTGACTTACCAAGGAAACAGAAACAGAGGCTGAACCAGCACTGTATTCCAGGCCTTCGGCCTTCAAGGAAACACTGTCTTCATTCTAGCTGAGCTCTGCATATGGAGTGTCTTTGCAAGGTTACCTAAGGATAGCCCAAGGGGCCTTGGAAGATTGTCGGTTTTAATGAAAGCGATTTCTAGATTTTCAAATTCCACACACTGTTTCTGAAAATTGATTTCCCCCAAGAAGATGGCATGTAAACTCTCCGTCCCAGCCTGTCCTTTACGACTGTTCCATGTTTCTTCCATTTTGCAGAAGAAAGGAAACCACAAACCCATCTGATGTTCCGTGGTGAATTGACTGGAGACACACTGTTTGAGGGCACTACATGAATAATTTTGCATCTTGGATCAGCACAGCTGCTTTCAAGCAATGTGGCTCTGATGGCTTCCCATCCACTCAGGATCCAGAAACCCAGAGCTGCCTTGACATCTGCAGAACTCAGAGCAAAGAAATAAAGGATAACACTTTATGCCAGGGGCTTGCATACACCGTATAAACCATGCTCACGCGTAACGCAGAAAGGTATGTTCTATCCTACCACTGGGACAAACAGATGTTTGAGGTGGGTCTGATATCAGATTCCTAAAACTCTTCAGATTTCTCCATCCAAACATGGCTTTACAGGCACGGTTTGTTTCCCATCTAGCAGAAAACCCTGCTCTTTGCGGACCTCTGGCTCGATTTCTACCTTGAAGGACCTTCTCTGCTAGTTCAGCACACACCCACACTCTGTCCTAACTCCTTCAACACCCACAGCCTTCAGTAACACATCAATCACACAATCCTCTCTTGAGAAATGCTCCAGAGAAAAGGGATTCTCAGGCCCCATGAATGAGTTTGGGGAGCCCAGGGCAGGAGCTACTGGACTAATGTCTAGACAGGGCAATCTGGGACTCCTGGCCTCGGATTGTGGGATGAAGTATTTCCAGGAGAAAGCTAGAGCGGAGTCTTCAAAAGCATAGGCCCAAAGTAGAGAAGGCCTCTTGCCCAGGACTGATGGCCATATAGGTCCTATCAGAGAACTATAAGGACCAACATGATCCAATACCCTATGAACTCTGTCACTTCAGTGTGTTCTCTCTCCCTCTGCTTCAGCTGTGCGATCCCCTGCCCCACCCCCTTCCCAAGAGCTCTATTCTTGGAGAACTGTGGCTCTTTCCTCACACACAGCAGGTTGGGAACACCATTCTCAGGTGGAGCTTGGCAACCCTGTGCTTGCACCTTCTGTTCCTTGGGCAGCTCCATTTTTTCCCAGAGCATTTGGTGGTTGTCTTATGCATTTCATTTATCCCACGTTTTCATTTATTGTTAATTCTCAGTGGAATGAAATCTCCTTGTTAAGGAGATGTTTGTCTGTCTCTGTTGTTAATCCCAATGCCTACAACCTTTACACCCACAATTGCGTTATAATGTCTGAATGGTGAGGAAAAGAAAAAGCTCTTGGTAGGGTTCTTCCCCTGCCTGACTTAGAAGAGAAGCATTCAGGGTTGCAGCAATGGGTAGAGTGATTACGGCAATTTTTCATTTAATATCCTGGCTTGTTTTATTTATTTATTTATTTATTTATTTATTTATTTTTGGTTTTTCGAGACAGAGTTTCTCCATGTAGTCCTGGCTGTCCTGGAACTCACTCTGTAGACCAGGCTGGCCTCGAACTCAGAAATCTGCCTGCCTCTGCCTTCCAAGTGCTGGGATTAAAGGCGTGTGCCACCACTGGCCAGCTAATATCCTAGCTATTGTTACCACCTCAAATGGCAAAGAAACTGGTCATTTTGAGGAGCTGCTTGAGATTGAAGCAAAGAGAACTCAGTTCAAGAGGCAATGATTCCTTATTCTGTCTGTGGGACCAGTGCAGGCAAGGCTCTGTGGCTTCTCCTTATTCTCCTTGGCTCTTTTATTCTCATAGACCTTCGAGAATTACTCACAAGGAAAGGATTTCCATCATGCTACTGTCCAGCCAATGTTCTATGGGGAAAACTGCCATGGTGGTATGTCCGGGGCAAGGGAATAATAGACAACTTTGAACTGTCCATTTCTATTTTTTAAAATAGCCACTGTGTAGCTTCATTCAAACTATTGAAAGGTTGGTGGAACAGTTTACTTTAAAATTATTCAAACAGTGCTGGAGAGATGACTTAGCAGTTAAGAGCACTGACTGCTCTTCCAGAGGACCTAGGTAGAATTCCAAGCTCCTCATGGTGGCTCACAATTGTCTATAACTCCAGTTAGTTCCAGGGAATCAACCCCTCCACAGAGACATACATGCAGTCAAAACAGCAGTGTACATAAAATAAAAATACATCCTTTTAACAAAATATTCAAACCCTCACTCTGTTGCGAATGACATTCTACACGATTTAAAAACCTAACAGGGAGTTTTAGATGACAATCTAAACATTTGACAGGGCCTATTTACTTTTCAAAAACATTATAAAGGGGTGTGTCAGCAAGTACTGTTCATTACACGTGCTTTAGTGATGTGGTACCCTGTAACCTATCACTGCAAAATTGAGTGGATGAAGACAAAAGAAATCCTCTCATTTTCTTCTTACTGTCCTTGGGTCGAAGAGCTCTAACAAGGCAATGAACAATACTCTGGTCTTACTTGAAATCAGTCATGCAATTGCTGTTAGATGGTATTGTGGCTAGAAGTAGAATCATAGAGTATAGGGTCCGCGGATGACAACTTGGGGGCCAAATCTGACATATTTTTGCTAATCAAGATTTATTGGAATACAGCTATGCCCATTGGTATGTGCACTGTCTGTGGCTACTTTCGCTCTACAGTGGAAGAGTTGGAAGGTACGTCAGACACCATGCGTCCCACCGCTCTGCACGACTAACACTCAAATGCAGTAAATACCTGAATTTTCTTCAAGACCATTTGTTCTTTAGGGATACCAAGCCGTAAGCTTATTTCTAACCCTAGAGAGAGTCAGAGAGCAGAGCCCTCAGGCTGTTTGCACGGGCCCCCGGAATATAGAAGCAGGATGAGTGTCAGGGGGGTTTCAGTCAATACATTTGATCCTTTCCCTCCTTAATAGCATAGTAGGCCACTGTGCAAATTACTCAGGGCCTTTTGTAATGTAAACATTCCATAATGCAAAGGGAGTTTTGACCTTGCTGAAATAAGCCGCACAGAAAGCTTTTCTTTCTCACTGATCTCCTGCAGGATGGGAAAAGCATTACAGACGTGGCCCTTTTATTAAACTCTGTATGGTGACAGAGATGTGCCTTAGTGACTGGTAATGTGTGCATGTAGCAGGCTTTGGGGCTGCAAACCCTGAGAACAGCCTTGCACTGGATTAACGGTGTCTATACTTGACTCCTGGTATTCGCCCAGGTCAGTTTCCTTCGTTTGGAGTGTGCTGCTTACTAGTTAGCTACTCAGCACTCATTTATACCTTGAGCCTATGTATTACTCTGAGAAAAGCCTGCTTCCCATTAAGGCTCCTTCCTTGGTTTCACATCAGGGCTTTCCCTTCATTGTGTGTGTGTGTGTGTGTGTGTGTGTGTGTGTAAACTTGTCTTCCATGAGGAAGCCATGAGGCAAGGCAGGGTTCAGTCGCTTTGCCAGCTACCAGTATTTACCCTAAGCACTTCTTGGCACAGTTTTTAAGTGTCAGTCAAATGAATGAGAGAACACTAAGGCCAGCTGCAAAAAGAATATAAATGGATGGGGGAACCATTCGTACAATCCTCTACGTTCACCACACTAACTCAAGAAAGCCTGCGGCCGGGCAGTGGTGGCACACACCTTTAATCCCAGCACTTGGGAGGCAGAGATAGGTGGATTTCTGAGTTCAAGGCCAGCCTGGTCTACAGAGTGAGTTCCAGGACAGCCAGGGCTACACAGAGAAACCCTGTCTCGGAAAAACAAAAACAAACAAACAAACAAACAAAAAAGCCTGCCAATGACAGGCAGCTGGGATCTGGGAGGCTAGAAGCCATTTTTGATTCAGTATTGTAAATATTAACCGGGAAGCATTATAGGCTGAAGTATCTATGTCCTTAGTATGTATATGTTTAACAGGCTTCCAAAAGGATGGCCATAGGATCTGCGCTTTGGGGGAGGAATTAGGTCATAAAGTTTGAGTCTTCATAAGGCAAAAAGATTAACAAGCAGGAAGAAAGTGTTGCTAGATGTCACCCTGACCTTAGCCTCACCCCTGAGAAGTAATGTTGTTTAAGCTGCCAGGTATATGGATGTTACAGCCCGGGTATATGGATGTTACAGCCCGGGTATATGGATGTTACAGCCCAGGTATGTGGATGTTACAGTGGTGCAAACCAAGAAAGCAAGCTCAAGACAGGGTGAGCTTTTGTGTTCCTGACTTTCAAAGCAAGACTCACCACCAACTCAATTTTCTTTGTTTTTTTTTGTTTGTTTGTTTTGTTTTGTTTTTTGTTTTTGTTTTCGAGACAAGGTTTCTCTGTGTATCAATTTCCTTTGTTTAAAGAGAACTTTAAGACTTTTTACTACACCCTCCATCTACACACACTCAACAGGATTCAACACATAGTTTATTTGGGATTTTTCAAAATTAGCCAGGTGCAGTGTTTCATGCCTTTAATTCCAGCACCTGGGAGCCAGAAGCAGGAAGATTTTTTTTTTTTTTGTGAGTTTGAGACCAGCCTGGTATACACAGTGAGTTCCAGATCAGCCAGGGATACAAAGTTAGACCCTGTCTCTACAAAGCAAAACATTTCCCTGCCCCAAAGCAACAGAGAAACCAAAATTAAACCTAGAGATTTACAGAATCAAGTTATTCGTAACTATTTACAAATTTTAAGGGCACATCTTTATCAAGTAAGTACTAAATAGAGCTCCTGAAGCCAGTCCAATCCTGTGTACTCAGTGGTGATAGACCATGTGACAGTGGGCTGGGCCAGCGCTCAGCACCCAGCTCCAGGGAAAAGGGCCGTGTAGCATGCCATTCTCTAGATCTAAACACACTGTAGTTCAGTGCTGCAGAGACGCACACATCTGCTTTCACAAGCCAAGATGAGTAGGGGTGATGCCAATAGCATAAAATAATGATCACAGTACTAATGTACCCTAGAGGAAAACCAACATTCAGAACTAAGTAGCAACATAACCTAAAGACTGACTTCCGCCTGGAAAACGCAGTCATGCCCGGAGGTAGCCATTTTCAGGCTAGTCATTAGGCAAAAAGCGGTATGCCATTAATACTCAGCTTCTGAAACTTGATTTGCTTAAACATATGGAGATTTTTCTGCTTTTATGAGTAAAAGAGCCACTTCAACCTTCTGATGGAATTCATAAGCAATTCAATGGAAGGAGAAATACTAGACTTTAAAAAGAAAACCGCTGAGCATATTCACATGGCCTTTTAGGGACCTGTCAAGACTACTTTGTCACACAGAGAACTGGATTCAATAAAAACCTGATTTCCCACCCCCACCCGTCAAACTGAAACAGCAGTTACAGAATCCACATGGGCGACTTGGGATATAGAGTTGGTACTATGTTCACACCGCAGTATCGTAAGCATGGTACTTCAAGCGAGAAAAACAAGTCCGTGCAAGTATTCAGAGAGAGAATTTAGAGAGAAAGCTGGTACTAGCTTGAGTTTCCAAAAGAAAATATATAAATTATGGCCATACTATTAACATGCATTTCAAAAAAGTTATATCAGGGGTTCTATGAGGGAAAGAAATGAAAAACTACAGATATATTGTGCTTCAATTTTGTCTTTATACTAGTATTCTAAGTAGTGGAATAAGATGTTTTTCTATACTTTCCAGGTTGGAAACCTGGTTTTGAAGAAAAGTATAAATACCTTTAACTTTGAACAGGTTAAATGAATTGCTCGTAAAGTATATCATGTTAATACAGTAGCTTTCTCAAAGCTCTGCTAACCCCCCCCCCCTTTTTTTTTTAAATTTGGCTGAAATTTGACAGGACCCAAGAGGTTAAATGTTGGTACTGCTCTTTCAGAGCTTGAGATCCAGTACCCAACACTATGCTTCTGGCCTCAGAGGGTACCTAAACACACATGCACATACTACCAACATATCATTAAAAATAGAGTATGTAAAAAAGGAAAAGTCTGTGTTCCCAAGTTGCTCAACCTAATAGTGGGGCCTGGACTCATTAAGGGCTAGCAAAGTGAGGCTTTACCTTCCAATGTTTATAAATCTTAGGCTTCAAGCTTTTAAAAAAACTAGCCTGTAGATCAATGAACAATCAATTTAAGCTTAAAACAGTTTGAACACACTACAGTCCACCTCACTCACCTGCCATGGGAAGAAGAGCCCAAGGCTGGCACTTAAGTTTTCTTGTGTGAACCCTTTTAGGTCACAGATCAATACTAAGTATTGTCCTGTTCTCCAGTTACAGGAGCTAGGGTCAGTTGCTACACCGACAGGCCAGTGGGTCTTTATTAGTTACACAAACCCTCTCCATCCACAAGTGGGACCACAGAGATGCCACCTTGCCAGGTTTTCACACATGCTGAGGATTCTAACTCAGGCCACTCTTGCAGTTTTACTTTCTGAGTCACCTTTCAAAAATCTGAAAATGTTCTAATGTGACCAAAGATAACCACTGTCCTTCTGCTCCACTCAAGAGTGGTACCCGGGGCAGCTGACATCTACATAACCTTGCTAGTGATACCTCTGCTATTATCAAGGCACCCAGATGCAGCCCTCCCAAGCGGATGGGTCTTGCTGTGTGACCGCTAGGACAAAGAATGTACTACTATACCCGTCAAATTTCAAATAAGACACCGTCTGCAAATATACTCCAGCAACTGTCATCTACATTTCCCTCACTTGCAAAGGGGACAATAGACTCCAGGGCAAACAGTGGCCGTTGTCACCAGGGACACAGCCAAGTGTCTTCTCTGTCCAATTGCCAGCATATCCATTTTCTGGGATCCCTTCAACCTTCCTGCAAACTTTACTTAGCCAAGCACAGGAGCACACCTAGAATGTTAGTACTGGGGAGGTTATAAAGGGGCTCTGCAAGTTTAAGAGCCATACAGCCAGAACATCTCAAAAACAGAACCGTGTTTTGCTTTTTTAAAAAGATTTTTGTGTATGAGTGTTTGCCTTGATGTATGAGGTAGATTTCTGCCTTTTACCTGTTAGAAAACCCTCCTCTGCAAAAACAAACAAAAAATGCTGGGCGGTGGTGGCGCACGCCTGTAATCCCAGCACATGGGAGGCAGAGGCAGGCAGATTTCTGAGCCCAGCCTGATCTACAGAGTGAGTTCCAGGACAGCCAGGGCTATACAGAGAAACCCTGTCCCAAAACACAAAAACAAAAAGAAAAAGAAAAAAAAGAAAACCTTCCTCTGTGGCCAGTGGAGCAACAGCCAACAGAAATACATTAGGAAAGACTCGCGGACCAGTGCTAGTTCTCTTAGCATTAAAGAGCTTCAATGAATACTAACACCACCAAACTAAAGCCCACATTTCAATGTACTAACCTGGACTAAAATGCAATGAAAATCACCATCTGAGATCCATTAGGGTTGTTGTAGGTGCTCAAAGTCTCCAGTCAGTAAGTTTTTAAAAAGAGGATTTTAAAACAGTTTAAAATATTCCATTCAAAACAGCCCAAGGCTGGGTTCTGGTTTGATAGTGTAAGTAGATACTAAGAAATGGTCTAAGTGTTATTAAGAGTTGAATAGGACCATTCCTAGTCAGAGGAACTACTCAAGATTCTAGCATCCAGTGACTTCCAGCCACTGTCTCCCTTAAGAGAATGCAGCCAACTATAAATTAGTCAAATACTAAGACAAAACACAGATAAGGGAACTGTAGACCAAGTCTTGATTTTTATTACTTAAAAATGTTGCATTTATTTTGCTTTCTGACTCTGCGCTTGTGCCTTCAACACTTTCACAACGATTTTCTGCTCCTCAATAAGGAAAGCCCGCTTGATCCTAGGAAGAAAAACAAATCAGTTATTATTTAACATAGCAAAGTTGCCACTTTAAGATGGAGCAAAGCAATCAAGAGCCTAGAAGATATACAAAAAAAAATTCACAAAGCTTGTGAAGTTACACGAACATTTGTGGAGGACCATTCTCCAATTCTAAGTAGTTTTGACTGCTTCAAGATCAACTAAAAAATATGAGCTGTGCTGGTAAGTTTTATGTCAACTAGACACAGGCTAGAGTCATACAGGAGGGGACATCAATCAGGAAAGCCCTCAGACTGGCCTGTGGGCAGCACCACATTGCCTGGTGAATGGGTGCTTTAGGAAAGAGTCTGAGAAAGCCAAGGAGAACAAGCTAGCAAGCAGCATTCCCCAATGGCAGTCCCTGCCCTGAAATCCCTCAGTGATGGGACTGCTACCTGGAAGTGCTAAATGAAATAACATCTAGGTTGTCTCTGGTCAGTTATCACAGCAATGGAAACCTAACAGCCAATACCATCACTTAAGATAGCTTCTGGCTAATATTATTTCTTGCATCAGGATCCAGGGCATATTATCAAAATATCATAGAAAGTTTTAATCTTTTTATGATTTTCCATAAAACCTAGCTACCAGCTGGGAACTAGAACTCTGGGGGTGGGGGTGGCAGGGTGTAAAGAAAGGAGCAAAGGATACCATCTTTTTAGATAGAACCAAATCTAGATTCTGTAGGTGATGAACCAAATATGCCAAGCAAATTTCTATAGCTCAAGATTCAGCACTTTACCCAGCCCTCTTTCACCAGCACTTCACCTCCCATCCTTCCCGTGTCAAACACTAGAGTCTGGAAATCCTTTCTGTTTGCATCATTCAGGTTTGGCCTCAGATGCCAAACCAATGTCTACAACTGCATGAAATTTCTCTTCTAAAGAAGTTCAGACTGGCCGGGCGGTGGTGGCACACTTTTAATCCCAGCACTTGGGAGGCAGAGGCAGGCGGATTTCTGAGTTTGAGGCCAGCCTGGTCTACAGAGTGAGTTCCAGGACAGCCAGGGCTACACAGAGAAATCCTGTCTCGAAAAACAAAACAACAACAACAACAACAACAACAAAAAGAAGTTCAGACTGTCTGCATTACAGGACTCTTGCCCTGTGCTTGTACTAGCGTACTAGACCTTCCTCCTCCACGAACAACTTCCACACACAGGGCAGGCAGACAGCTGTCAAGAAACAAAAACCCATCCAGATGCTCTGACAGGTTATCTGGTGCTCAGCAAATAAGCCACAACCACCCTCATGACTCTTTCCAGCATCCAAAAATGCACACCCCTCACCACCAAACCCTCTTAGGACATCATCAGGGAGTGAGTGAGGCAAGGGCAATCTCCTCTTGCTGAGGAAAAAGCTTGTCTATCCCAACCCTCAGCTCTTCCTTGAGATTCACCTGTTCCCACACTCTTAAGACTGAAGCTTTCTAAGTCCTTCACAATCTTTCCTAGCTATGTTGTCCCCTCAATAGCCACCCACCCACCCAACACCTGTTCCTACCTTTAAGACCATCTCCTCCACAGCTGCCAACTATCAAACACTAGCTCAGCATTTCTTTCTCGTCTGTTCTCTAGAAACGAAAGCTACTTTCAAGATGCCCCCAAATGACCCAACAGGAGCATCACTGTTTTTTATATGGGACCTTATCATCGCCTAGCAGGTGTCAAGGGAAGACTCCCACTGGTTGGCATGCTGTGGAACACACATACAGCCCGCCTCACTCACCTGTCACGGACACACTTGGCACACATGGAGCCACCATAGGCCCTGCTAACGTGCTTCTTCGTCTTAGACAATCTCATAAGGACTTTGGGTCTCACGGCCCGAACCTGTATAAGAAAGACTGTAATTACCTTAAGATGCTCAAGGAGAAAGACATTCCCTAGGAACTGGGAACTAGGTTACAAAGGGAATTCTACAGCTTTACCCGGAAGTCATTTCAGTCATTTCTCACATTGGTTACTTTGGACTCCAGGCATTTAGTAATTTCCAAGCATCTTAGCAGCAAGTCCACCTCCACTTATCTCCCTACTGAGGGATGAAGGCTCTCTAAAAAGGGCACTCACCCCTCGCAGTCTGCCCGGGCACACGCCACATGCGGATTTAGGTGCTTTCCCAACCTTCTTGGTGTAAAGGTAAACAATCCTGTTGCCAGGGGTTCGAGACCTAGGAAGGAAGATTGTAAGTAGCTCAGCATATCACAGAGAAAACAACAATAGTTACTTTAAACTTGCAGATACTCACAGCCTAGTTTTGTTAGAGGCTGTATTGTAGGAAAGCCTACGACGGTATGTCAAACGCTGGACCATCCTGAGTGCCTAAAATTTAGAGAACAAACAAAAAAAAAAAAGTCACCTTTCACCGTGAAGGTAAATTAAGTCAGAACATCACCACATAATGTACCTTAACATTCACATGCACATTCATTCACACAGTGCATGCCACATTTAAACTAGAGATGACAACAGACACTTTCCTACTGGTATAGACTTGGTTAAAATCCTGATCATAGCGCATTCCTCAACAAGTCTGTTTTGTTTGTGTCTAGACAAACTACTACCCAGGAAAGCTGGAGAAACATTATTTTAAAGGATGACAAGTAGGACCCTTAGGTGACCCCAGCAGGGCCACTTGCTGACAATACAGAACCAGCTCCCGGGCTCTAAGACAGCATTTGCCCTCAATTTATACAGCTCCCAGTAGGCAGAAGACACCGAACTACCCCACCCGCCACAATACACCTTTATCTTTATTTTGAAGTGGTTATCTTTGGAATCTAGGGCTGTCCCAAAGTAGCAACCCCGAGAAGGAAATGTGTTTATTAATGGGACCCGGGTTTTGTGCTGTTTAAAACCGAACTGCTTCCCTTAGCAGATCAGTTACTAAACGATTCTCCAACCCGAAGCAGCGTTACGTTTGGAATCGCGACCTTCAGCGTGTTGGACAAGCATTCTGCCCAAGAGCTTTAAAGCTTCGTTTGAAAAGCGGGCTGTTAAGTCTCAAACCCTGGGACAAATGGCTGAAGTGCCTAACTAGCACTATTCCAAATACCAGAAGCCCAAGCCAGGTGCAGCCAAGCGGACCCGTCTTCCACACTTTCCAAGCACCCACTTACTTTCCTTAAGGGGAGCCCAACTGCCAAGCACTGAAAGCGACACAGACCAGTGTTAAAGGACCTAAAGCCGCCACTGTTTGATTTGTATCTTCATAACCAAGCTGGACTCCGCCACCGCCCGCTATCGCGTCTCGCTCGCTTCCTAGCCACCAATGACAGACAGCAACAGGGGAGCAGCCGGAGGCCGCGATCCGGTCGCTAAGCGCTTCTCAGTCACGACTTAAGCCTCTCGCTCTCCGTACCCGGCGGCCGAGGCGCGCGGGGCTCCGGCTACTCACTGCTTCGGAAGCCCTGGATCGATCGAGGGCTTTCCGAAAGTACGAGCCGAGGACCCACCCGGTAACGCACCTCTCCTCGTTCTTCACCATCAACCCCAGCTACAGCACCGTCCCCGAGGGCGTCCCGCCCGCCTAACTCCTCGGATGGCTACGGATCGTAAACAGTAAAAACACAGAGAAGAAGCAGGCCACCATACCTCTAAGCACCGTCCCCGGAAGAGGAAAAGGAAGAGGCGGGCGAGTTCAAGGGTCAAATGTGACTGCGCCGGACAGGAAGTACGTCAGAGAGCGGCGCGTCAGCGAGCGCGCCGCCATGTTGTACGGAAGCGAACGCTGGGACCTGTGTAGGTGGGACCGTGTTGAGCTTCTGATGAGTAGGGCGGCTTCCTTTGGCGGGCGCGGTCTCCAGCCACGCGTAGGAACGTCACGTGAAAAATTAGGTGTAGGAGCGCTGGTGGGAGCGAAAGCAAGTGACAGAGGAGGCCTCCCCACTTCCCTAAGAGAAAACTAGGGCGCCAGGATGCGTTTAGCCTAGGGTAATTAGACCTGGTTTTAAATCTCTATGACATCCCTTAAGGGAACCTGGATCCTTCGTGTTCTCGACCTTCCCTTCTATTATTCAGCCAGAGCACAAACTTTACAGACTTTTAACCAAGCATTTGCTAATTACTAGCTGTCTCACTTTGGGCAAGTCCGTAAGTTTCTAAAAGGAAGATATTATTAAATGCCCCTGCAGCGCTATGATCAAAGGTATCGCGAAGTTAAAGAAAGCACTTAATCTACAAGTCTTACAAAGAGCAAGGGCGCTATAAATGGTGGTTAATTTATGATTGTGTGCAAACAAGTACTTGAGGCTTTGCTTGGGTAGTAAAGTTTGGGTCTGCGAGATGAAGATGAGGACCAGAGTGGGTCAGCGACCTCTGAACGTCTGTGTGAAAGTTTACATTATGGGTCTTTAGTTTTCATCATGTTGTTAAAAGTAATGAACGCTTTCCGTAGACTTTAAAGATGAGCCCCATATCACTATCATCTTTGTCAAGAAACTAGGCAAACCGCTCTGATTATATCCTTTCCTCGATCTCTCTCAAATAGCTGTCCCGGCTGCGCCTGCGGTCTCTGTTCTTCCCACTGAGGAATCTCTTCAGTCTCCGTGGCAGGCATTGGATAAAGGCTGGTGTAGAGAGACAAACATGGTTTTTGAATAAATGAATGAATACGTTTCCTTAGCATCTCATCCCTTTGTTTCTAGAGAGACCTTGCTGGGCAGAGGACCCTCTCCATCCCTAGGAGATGGGAGCGCTTATTATACTTTGTGAGTTAATGTATCTCTATGTAAGTAAGCCCCTCCATTCCAGTAGAAAACTGGCCTTGTAATTTTCCCAAGTTAAGCTAAACCCTATTATGTGAGTTTTCTTCTCTTCTAATCTGTGCTTGCGTTTTTATTGATCAGTCTTGCTGGAAATACAGAAATCTTAGTAAAAAAATCTCAAGACTCTCATTTGTTTTTATCAATCTCCTTTAGTTCTCTGTTTGTCTCTTCATTAATTTCTCTGTATATTATTGTGTAGTTATTATTAAGACTAAAATAAGATGAATCAAATATTTGGACTGGGGACAATAGAGGCTTAATATTTTTTAATGTCATTTTTAAGGGTTTGGATAAACGTTAATTCTGGTGCAGTTTGTGTCTTCATCACTATCTCCTTATGTTTTTGGTTTGGACATCAGTTTTTGTGGAAATTTGCTTTAAACTAACAACCTATTCATTTCACAAGATTTAGAAAAGCTGCTGGGCAGTAGTGGCGCACGCCTTTAATCCCAGCACTTGGGAGGCAGAGGCAGGTGGATTTCTGAGTTCGAGGCCAGCCTGGTCTACAGAGTGAGTTCCAGGACAGCCAGGGCTACACAGAGAAACCCTTTCTCGAAAAACCAAAATAAAAATAAAATAAAATAAAAAACCTAGAAATGCTGATTGTTCTAACTGCAAATTTCTGTTTATACCTTCTTTTTCAATTTTTCTGTTATCATACAAAATGATGGTTTTCCTATGCTATTTCATATATGTCATTGTACCTTGCTAGTTAATCTAACTACCCTCTTCCTTCTCCCACCTCTGTCAGCCCCCTTCATTCCCACTTATCCTTTCACGACTCTGCAGATGAGAATGAACATGGAATGTTTTCTTTTCTCCTCATAACCTTTCCTTGGCCCCTGCCTTTAGTTTCAATCTACTTTCTTATCATATAGTCCATATATGAGAGAAAACTTAGGATATTTGTCTTTTCTGCATTTGGCTTATGTTGCTTAATATCATCTCCAGTTCTTTTTTTTTTCTTTTCTTTTTTTTTTTTTTTTTTTTTTTTTTTTTTTTTTTTTTTTTTTTTTTGTTTTTTTTTTTTTGTTTTTTTCGAGACAAGATTTCTCTGAGTAGCCCTGGCTGTCCTGGAACTTACTCTGTAGACCAGGCTAGCCTCGAACTCAGAAATCCACCTGCCTCTGCCTCCCAAGTGCTGGGACTAAAGGCGTGCGCCACCACCACCAGCATCTCCAGTTCTATTTATTTCCCTGCAAATACTATAAGTTTATTCTTTCCTACAGTTGAACAAAAACTTTGTGTGTGTGTGTGTGTGTGTGTGTGTGTGTGTGTGTGTATGCCAATCACATTTTCTACAACTAGTCATCTGTTTGAGAAGAGTCTAGGCCATTTTTATATCTTGGCTGCGATTCATAGTGTAACAGTAAACATGTATTTGTCCTGTATCTTCAATAATGCCTTATGGAAGCCAAGTATGAAGCCACACACCTGTAATTCCAACGTTTGGGAAGCCTGGTAAAGAGAAGTATGAATTTGAGGCCAGTCTGGTCTACATAGAGAGACCTTGTTTCAAAACACAGATTGATTTAGACTTCTCTCTTTCTATATAGAGTGACTTGGGGATATAATTTTTTCCACAAGTATAACTCTTTCCATTGTCAATTACTACATTTTTATTGAAGCCAATCTAATATGTAAGCCTCCAACCAAAGCTACATACATCTACTGATCTATGACCTGGCTTCCTGCTTTGCTCCACTGCTTGTGATGTCTCTGCTTTATCAGTTCCACATCTTATTAACTCTTTATAATTAATAAATCTTAACCATGAAGATGACATGTATATACTATATTTTCTTCCACAAAAGGAAAAGTCTTGTCTTTTCTAGATACATTTTATAGTCGGCTCATATGAGCTTTGCTTTTGTGTTAAAAATTCCCAAACCAATTAGAAAAGAATGGATGTTTTATGGTGTGAGTTTTCCTAAGTATAATAATATATCTTCATGTATTCAAGTCCTCCTTAATACCTTTGAATACATTTCTATGATTTTTTTTTGTTTGTTTTTTTGTTTTTTTGAGACAGGGTGTCTCTGTATAGCTCTGGCTGTCCTGAAACTCACTCTGTAGACCAGGCTGGCCTCGAACTCAGAAATCTGCCTGCCTCTGCCTCCCAAGTGCTGGGATTAAAGGCGTGCGCCACCACCGCCCAGCCATTTCTATGATTTTATAGAGATTTGAATAACTTCTGTTAGGTCAGCTTCTAAGCGTTCTACATTCTCTAAATTTATTGCAAATGGTACCCTTTACATCAGTGGTTCTCAACTTTCCTAATGCAGAGACACTTTAATATGCTTCCACAATTTGTGGTGATTTCCCCCAATCCATATAATTATTTTCATTGTTACTTTATAACTATAATTTTGCTACTATTATGAATCATAATGTAGATATCTGACATTTTTCAGTGGTCTTAGGCAACCCTTGTGAAAAGATCACTGAGAACCACCACCTTACATTATTAATTCTATTTTGTTGCTGGTACTTAAAAATGTAATTTATTGTATATTACCTTTCAGTTGTCTTGGTAAATTCCTCTATAACTACTTGTAATTTATACAAAGATTCCTTAAAGTAATTTTTAGACTCATTTTATTTTATGTGTATCGGTGTTTGGTCTTCGTGTATGTCTCTACTGTCTGCATGCTTAGTTCCCACAAAAGTCTGAAGATGGCATCAAATCCTCTGGAATGGGAGTCAAAGGTGACTGTGAGCCACTATATGCGTGCTGGGAATTGAGCCCAGTGCTCTAAAAGAACAGTGAATGATCTTAACTGCTGAGCCAGCTCTCCAGCTCTGTCTTCGAAGAGCTTTTAAATGCAATCATTAAAATGGTTCCATGAGTGATAAGTATGTAGCTTCGTACAGATTCACAAACTTAACCCAGATGTCAAGCCATTGTGAGGGTCACTCCAGATATGTCCTCTGCCTTCTCTTCCTCCCTCTGTCTCCAAAGAGAACATGGTGCTGACCTCTGACTCTTCAAAATCTATCTCTCTTTTCTTTTATATGCATGGCGTCTCTTTTCAGCAAACTCTTTTGCTAAACCTGATGTTTATAACATTCATCCATAGTCTTTATAAATTTTTTATTTTTATTTTTAAAATTTTTTAAAAATTTTGTTACTTTTATTTTGATTGATTGCTTGATTGATTGATTGATTGATTGATTGAGACAGGGTTTCTCAAAAGCCCCGAGTGTCCCAGGAACATGCCCCGAAGACCAGGCTGATTTCAAACTCACAGGGATCTGCCTAAAGGTGTGTGCCAGCACTGCCCAATTATTTTTTTATTCTTATTGCTACATAGAATTCCACTGAGTAGATGTATATAGATCAAGCTAGCTTTGAACTTACAGCAATCTACCTGCCTCTGTGAGATAAAACCGTGGGTTATTCTGGCCAAAACTATTTTTTAAATAAATGACTGGGTTGACATGGATTTAACTAAGGAAAGGTGAGAGGGAACATTCATAACTGAGTCGCTGCAGATACAGTTTGTAATGCAATTTCTAAATGCAGCTACGTTTATCTACATTGAGATAGAGAGATTGGAAGGTTTTCAGTGTCAACTCTTTTTCCTTTTGCTCCATTACTGGCCAGAATCTGTAGCGCTCCATGGAGTGGAGCATTTTATTAACTGTGAGGTTGTTAGCAGGAAGTTGGTTATATCAGGGCATTGCATGTTATGCATTGAAACCATGAACTGATTGGGTGTAAACATTTAGAATAGGTCATTAGTTTGATGATCTTGCTTTCGCGTGTCTTCATTTGAAAATGAATATTAAGTATATCAAGGAAAGAAACAGTTCTCACCTCAAAGGAACAGAAGAGATGGTTTATTTTGGTGCCAAATATGAGTGACATGGCCCAAGAACACAGGTAGAGGTTTCTGCAAATGTTCGCATTCCATTGAACTAGCAATTACACGAGCTTTTTATGGTAACGGAACAAAGCAAGTCATAAAAGAATACGCTTTTCAAAGGCATTGGTAGATTTGTTGGGCAGACATGTTACAGCATGTGGGGAGGACCTTAGGCCACCCGCCAGTGCTATCTGATGGTATTCTTAGCTCTTTGGTTGGTGGAGACTAGGTGTCTAACTGTGCATTCCAGGAGCTTTACCTAGTGGCGACAAAGATGTTAGTTAGGTCAGCTACAGAGGAGGGCAACCAATGACCATTGAGGGGCTGAAGATGCCCCAAGATAATTTGGCTCTGGACTTGCAGCATTCCAACTCCTCTACATTACGGAGATCCCAGAGTGTCAATCATCCCTCGTAGTTATAGCTTCTTTCTGGGTCTCCTTAAAAGAAGAGTCACATAGCTGGCAGTGTGGCACACTCCTTTAATCCCAGCACTCGGGAAGCAGAGGCAGGTGGATTTCTGTGAGTTTGAGGTCAGCCTGGTCTACAGAGCTAGCTCCAGGACACAGATAGGGTTGTTATGCAGAGAAGCTATGTCTAAAGGAAAGAAAGGAAGGAAGGAAGGGAGGGAGGAAGGAAGGAAGGGAAGAAAGAAAGGAAGGAAGGAAGGAAGAAAGAAAAAGAAAGAAAGAAAGAAAGAAAGAAAGAAAGAAAGAAAGAAAGAAAGAAA
>JADRCD010179771.1:0-12728 GCA_019843815.1 Montemys delectorum
GATATAAATAGCACCCTTAAAGAAATACAGGAGAACACAGGTAAAGAGCTAGAAGCCCTTCAGGAGGAAACACAAAAATCCCTTAAAGAACTACAGGAAAACACAATTAAACAGGTGAAGGAAATGAGCAAAACCATCCAGAATCTAAAAACAGAAATAAAAACAATAAAGAAATCAGAAAGAGAGACAACCCTAGAGATAGAAAACCTAAGAAAGAAATCAGGAGTCATAGATGCAAGCATCACCAACAGAATACAAGAGATAGAAGAGAGAATCTCAGGGGCAGAAGATACCATAGAAAACATTGCCACAACAGCCAAAGAAAATGCAAAAAGCAAAAAGCTCCTAACCCAAAACATCCAGGAAATCCAGGACACAATGAGAAGACCAAATCTGAGGATAATAGGTATAGAAGAGAGTGAAGACTCCCAAGGTAATGGACCAGTAAATATCTTCAACAAAATTATAGAAGAAAACTTCCCTAACCTAAAGAAAGAGATGCCCATGAACATACAAGAAGCCTATAGAACTCCAAATAGACTGGACCAGAAAAGAAATTCCTCCTGTCAAATAATAACCAAAACACCAAATGCACTAAACAAAGAAAGAATTTTAAAAGCAATAAGAGAAAAAGGTCAAGTAACATATAAAGGCAGGCTTATCAGAATTATACCAGACTTCTCACCAGAGACTATGAAAGGTAGAAGATCCTGGGCAGATGTCATACAAACCCTACAAGAACACAAATGCCAGCCCAGGCTACTGTACCCAGCAAACTCTCAATTACCATAGATGGAGAAAACAAGATATTCCATGACAAAACAAAATTTACACAATATCTTTCCACAAATCCAACCCTACAAAGGATAATAGATGGAAAACATCAACATAAGGAGCAAAACTACACCCTAGAAGAAGCAAGAAAGTAATCTTTCAACAAATCCACACAAATCTAATTCCACCTCTAACAACAAAAATAATAGGAAGTATCAATTATTCTTAATATCTTAATATGAAAATTAATATTACCACTTATCCTAATCTATTGAAATCTAAAAATATGAGGAATTTATTGACTGTCATCCAATGGTCTCTCTAATTTCGTAATTGGAGAACTAGTCCAATATTATACAATCCATATACACTTTCAGCTTGTTTGTTCGTGACAGTGTCTTGCTGTGTACAACATAATGGTCTTGAGATCTTGCTTCTCCTATCTCAGCCTCACTATTAGTAGTATTGTTTATTTCATGTTTTTTACATTATACTGTGGTTTTCAGAACAGCTTACATATTTTAAAAGTATTTATATACCCAAAAGAAATGTAGACAATTAAATTGGGAAGGGTTTTGTAAGAGAACAACAAAGAGTAAGACTGAATGCTTTCCTTGACGTTTGTAACTCTTGTATTAAGTTACCACAGTAAGAGCCAAGATTTTAAGCTCTACTAAAACAAACAAACAAAAACACTTTATATATTTATGTTCACTTAAGAAAATATTAATAGTGATGTATTATTTTGAAATATACAGTTAATATGTTTGGAGTTATTTCAAATTTATATTGAGAAAAACATATGTATTTTCAGTATTGTCATAGACAAGCATCTACATAAGACTGTTAAATTGATTGTTGTTTTATATCAAACAACTTTTATAATACTCATTTTTATTGTTATAATATTTTATAAATTTTAAAGAATATGACAAAAAAGATATTATAGGTATTGAAGGGGGTTCTCTGGGAGGAATTGAGGTACAAAAGGAAAAAAATAATGTGATTTAATTCTATTTACTTAAAATATGTTTTTAAATGTTAACAAATTCAGATAAATTGAAATCATGTAACTTTTCTCATTATAATGCAATAAGACTTAAAAAATAAATAAAAAATAAAAATAAAATAAAATAAAAAATAAATAAATAAAATTGCATTTTGTAATCTAGTGAGTTTGAATAATGTTGGGAGTCCCCTACATTCCATCAATAAGTTAATCTGGTATGCATGTTTATCTGTGAATATTGTCCATCTGTCATGTATGTTAAAATCTATTTCAAATATCCCATTTACATTAGATCTTGTTCATGCTTTTGTCATGAAAGTTATTGTTCACAGTCCAACACAATCTGCAATCCTTCCTTCCCTTGATATTTTTCCACACTACTTCCTTTCAAGATTCTCATTATTCTCTTTTGGCAAAATTATTTTGAGGTTCCTGTCTGAAGCTCTTAATGTTGCTTAAGTTCATATTACTTCCTCAATATGTGGCTCAAGGTCTTTCTCTAGCTTTAAAGAAATGATCAGCCAAATATCAAATACCTCTTCTGCAACCAATCTCCACATTTCCTTTCTGGACTGTAGTTACATCCCTGTTAGACCTTCACAGGACCATGTGACTCCTCATTGCTCTAGTTACATCATCATCCCTGTTAGGCCTTCACCAGGACCATGTGACTCCTCATTGCTCTAGTTACATCATCATCCCTGTTAGACCTTCACAGGACCATGTGATTCCTCGTTGCCCTGGTTACATCATTATCCCTTGACTCTACCTTTGATACTTGTCTTATCTACTGTTGAGTTCAGTTGTATTTAAGCTCATTTAAGCATAAAGTGCAGATATGTTGTATTGTGTTGATTTTCAAATATTTCCTAGTTTTTTTCCACTATTGGAAAAGTGCTTGTTTTTTAATTCCCTCAACAGAATAATCAGAGGTACTTTAAAGCCCATTATGTATGTCCTGAACTCCTTTATCTGAATTCATCATGGGCCTTTTTCTGTCTGTTTTCGTTTTGTCTTGTTTTAGGTGTGTCCAGTTACACTTGCCTAAGTTCTGGACATTGAGAGTTGAGGACCTGTACGATGTTATCTTCCTTCAGAAGCAGTTAGCTTACTTCTCATGAGCTGCTAGGTTAGGAACACTGGCATCCCCAGATCTCCTGCTGCCATCAGATTCTCAAAGAGATCAAAGCTTGCATTACATCTCTATGAGAGCTAGTGCTAACTGACTGCTTACACAAAAAGTACATCCCTCTGAAGCTCCACCTACAAGCAGATTCCCTTCCATGTGGTTAAACTCTTAGCTCTAATGTCTGAGTCCCTACCCAAAACCCAAAGGTCTGAAGTACAGTTTTTTTCTTTTCTCAGACAAGTACTCTTGTGGTTGAGAACTTCCTGGGAAACACAGTACATGGAATTCTTTTCTGTTTTTTAATTAATTTATTTATTCACTTTACATTCCCCTTCTCCTGGCAGTCCCACCCTTGAACCCCATCCCATTCCTCCTCCCCTTCTCTTCAAAGATGGAAAACTTCCCCCCTACCCCACAAAGAGTATCAACCTGCCTTGGCAAATCACAGCAGGACTAAGCATATTCTCTCTCACTAAGGCCAGACAAGGCAGCCCAGCAAGGAAAAATGGGGTCCAATGGCAGGCAACAGAGTCTAAGACAGTCCCAGTTTCAATTGTTAGGGAACACAGCTGCCATCTGCTACGTATATGAAGAGGGCCTAGGTCCAGCCCATGCATGCTCTTTAGTCGGTGGCTCAGTCTCTGTGAGCCCCCTGGGAACCAGGGGGGCTCGGTAGGTCTTCCATAAAGTACAGGATAACCATGCTACAATCTTCACAGACCCAAAGAAGCTAAATAACAAGGAAAGCCCAAGGGAGGATGCTTGAATCTCACATAGAAGAGAAAATAAAATAGACATTGGCAGTGGATGGAGGGAGGGGACTGGATGGGAGAGGGAGGGGATGTGGAGAGGAACTAGGGTAGGGAGAGGGAGGGTTCTGAGAGAGAGAACAGAAATCAGTCGGTGGGGGGTGGGGCATCTCTGAGATGAACCAGAAACCTGGAATGAGGGAGGATCCCAAGAATCTATGGGACCCTATCTGAGACTTGTAGCAGTGGGGTATATGGAGCCCCAAGTAGCCACCTCCTATAGCCAGACAGGCCTTCCAGTGGAGGGAGGGTGATACCAACCCACCCACAAAACCTTTGACCCAAAATTTGTCCTGCCTATGAAATGTGCAGGAATAAAGAGGGAGCAGAGATTGAGGGAATGGCCAACCAATGACTGGACCAACTTGAGACCCATCCCATGGGAGAGAGCCAACCTCTGACACTCTGCCATGCTTGCAGACAGGAGCCTAGCATAACTGTCTCCTGAGAGGCTTCATCTAACAACTGATAGAAACAGATATAGACCCACAGCCAAACAATAGGCAGAGCTTTGGGAGTCTTGTGGAAGAGAGGTGAGGATCGAGCGAGGAAGCTGAAGGGGAGAAAGGTGCATGAAATACTACATCCCTCCCTTTGCACTTTCTCCCAAACTTAGAAGGTCTTGAGGATTTGAGGGCTTTTCAATATTTTCAAATAGAGCATTCTGGATTTTCCTGTTCTCAGTGAGAAAAGCTCTTAATCTATCATCACTTAGATGAAATCCCAGCCTTTTAGTATGTTTTGATCTATGTAAAACTTGAGATTAAAAAAACACTTATCAAACTATATCCTGGTTAGACTTGAAGTTACTCATTTTAACTAAAGCTTCCGTGTAAATGCAGGTGTCTCTGCTCCCCACCCAGACAGTAGCGCTGTTTTTCCCTTATTTCTTGGACAATTGTACTGGCTCCTCTGGGCATTCATCCAGGACTTCATCCATATACAATCTTCCCAGTCAGTACTTTTCTTTAATCTGACTTCTGAGACTTGCCAGTTTTGTCTACTGATCCTTTTCGGTTTTGATTCTGCTTTTATTATTAGTCAGGGTAAAATTTAATGTGTGATGTTTCTGTTGCAATTTACTTATATTTCTTATTCTAGTTAAATCTTTTAAAAAATATTTCATGTCAATTTAATTTTATTTTTACCTTTTCCTCTTAATATGTGAGCTTCGTATCTTCCTATTGCCTAAGGCTTTTGACAAGCAACTTGAATACTCTCCATGGATTATCCTAACAGGTATATTGAGTTGCTGGTTCTGGATGCTGCTAGGCATCCGTCCTTTGTATCCATTCATCATTTGTCTATGGATACCTTCCAGTTGGGGCAATCATTTTGAAATGTATATGCACCACAAATGAATATACTTAGTTCTGCAACTTATAAATAACTCTCAGATCACCATCATAATTTGGAACCAATGACTCTAGAGTGAAACTTCATGATAGTACTGCATTCTTGAAATCTTGTGACTAAATCACCTGCAAAGCTGCATTTCAATTTTCTTAAATATATGTAATAATTGTCATCAATGGGAGGAGAGGCCCTTGGTCCTGTGAAGGTTCTATGCCCCAGTGTAAGGGAATGCCAAGGCCAGGAAGCAGGAAAGGGTGGGTTGGTGAGCAGGGGGAGGGGGGAGGGAATAGGGGATTTTTTTTCAGAGGGGAAACCAGGAAAGGGGATATCATTTGAAATGTAAATAAAGAAAATATCTAATAAAAATCATCTAGAGCAATAAAAAAGGAAATTATTAAGAAAATAAAAGTATCCTTATTTGTAGATGATATGACTGAACACAAGAAACCTCTTTTCCTTCAAAAGAGAGGCAGAGACCCTAAAGACTCCATTAGAAAACTCTAATAAAAACTTTCAGCAAAGTAGCAGGAAAAAATTAACATACCAAAAAAAATTTTCCCTATGTTCCAACCACAAACATGCACAGAAAGAAATCAGAAAAACAAGCCCCTTCATATTCAGAAACTTTCCTTGTAATAAATGTAGCCAAAGAAACAAAAACTTTACTAGAAGATGGAATGAACCCTGTGCTCTAGCGCTGGAAAAATTACTTCTGTGAAAATGACCATATGGCCAAAATCAATCTACAAACTTCAGTGCGATTCTTATAAATATTCTGATGACTTTTTTCACCGAAACAGGGAGAAACGGAAGACTTAAAATTCACTTGGAAGCATAAAAGGGCTTAGTGAACCAAAGCAATCCTGAGAGGAAAACAGGTGGGAGTGGGGATGGGGCTGGGGTTGGGCTGGGGTTGGGCTGGGTGGGGCTGGGGTGTGGCTGGGGTGGGGCGGGGGGGGGGCGGGGTGGGGCTGGGGAGGCTGGAGGTGTCACAATACCTGATTTTCAGCTATAGCACAGAGCCATGGTATACAAAGAAATGTGTCAGTGGCATCAGAGAAGTACAGAACAGTGCAACAGAACATAGAGATGCCACACGGGTACAGTCACACAATTGTCAAACAACATAGAAGAGAAAGGACAGCCTCTTCAACAGTGGTGCAGGGGAAATTAGATATCCACATGTAGAAGAATGCAACTAAATCCGCACCTCATAACTTTGTATGAAAATCAATTCCAGATGCACCCAAGGCCTTAATATTAGACTTGACACTCCAAAACTTATAGAGGAAAAAGTAGGAGGAAATGCTCTAACACACTGGCATAGGCAAGGAGTTTCGTACATGGACTCTGGTAATTCAAGAAATAAGGCCAAAAACTAAAAAACAGGAATTAAAAGTCTTCTATATAGCCTAGGAAACAATTAATTGTGCTAAGAGATTGCCTTTACAGTGGGAGGAAATCTGTGGTAGGGAAAAATATAAGTAAATTGCAACATCTAAGGGAAGACAGGAAGAACTAAGAAAAAGATATAATCAAACACACACACACACACACACACACACACACACCTGCAATGAGATTCCATCTCATACCATTCAAAAAGGCAATCATCAACAATTAACAAATGCTGGTGAACTAAGGAATCCTTATAAACTGCTGGTGGAAATGTCAACTAGTCCGACCACTGTAGAAATCGGTATGGAGGCTCTCTGAAAGCGAGAGACATACCTACTCTACAACTCAGTTCTACTACTTCTCAGTCAGGACCTCCCACAGGACTGAGCTCGACATTTCACAGAGCTACCTGCCCACCACCGCTCATGGGAGCAAATCTCCGGCACTAACTTAGATGCTTAGGTATCTGTTAAAAAAGGAATCAAAGAGGAAAATGTGTCTTATATGCATAATGGCTCTTTCAGCCAGGAAGAATAATTAAAGTTATGCTGTTTTCAGGAAAATGGATGCAACTGGAGATGGTCCTATTAAAGAAACTGTCAGTCCTCAAAAGACAAATGTTGGATTCTATCACTCCTCTCACTTGTGAGTCCCAGAATAAAATCACAGCTGTGTGGATGGTGTGAGTGTAGATGTGAAGCTGTCTAGGAAATGCAGAAGACTGGTGGGAAGAGACCGGACTCGGAGGGGAAGGGTAGGAGAGCCGGGAGGTATGGGCTCAGACGACCTGCATGGAAAAGGGCCTCTGCAGCCCTGTATGGGAACAGAAAGACATTTAAAACAGATTTTTTAAACTGGGGCATTAAAAAAAAAAACTAACTTAAGTATAAGAACACAGTTTAGTTTCAATTACTATCAACATATTCACCAAAAAGAAATAATGAGAAGACGTTGGCCTAATTGTTTTTACCCATTTAAGAGAAAAATATAAGGAAGGTATGTTAGCAGAAAAAATGACCATGGAGGCAGGTATAATGTCTTTGAAAGAGGCATGAGGAGGGAGTCAGGAATTCTCTCTCCTGTTTTATCCACAGACTCAATGTTCAATTTTAGTCACATGATTCATTTGAATTTAATGTCATCTGTGAAAACACTAATTGTTCCAGCTTCCAAATTGCGTACATTTTATGAGTGCATTAATGTAAAACAAGAGCAAGTATACACTTAATATTAGAAAAAAAACGCGTGTATAAATTCCAGGTGAGTTATCAATATTGTTACACTCACAGTAATTGGATTTTTTTTTCCTGTGCTTCTCTGAGTCAATAGTCTATTAACTTCAGAGTGCCTGTTAGAAAAGTCCAGCAAGGAACCTATTAGGATTGGTGCATCATCCACAAACAGCGTATACTGAAAGCTGATCTATGATACTTAGGACAGTTTGCACATGAACAAAATTACTAAATTAATGGAACTTGTGTTCTTAGGTATATACTTGATCTTGCTGTCTTTGTAATTATATAAAGGTTTTTCTCTACTTTCCTTTGGTTTCTATGCTACCCTCATCATTGAATGTTATTGTGTCTGATTTAGTAAACATCAATTCCCAAGATAGTGAGTTGAGAATACATGTGGTAATTACAGCTCATGTTTTGGGGAATTCTATTGGCAAGATGCTAAAGTCAGAAACGTGAGTAGATAGACCTGTGAACGAGCAAGCACACACACACACACACACAAACACACACATGCAAACACACACACAAACACACACACACAAACACACATACATTGAATAGATGAGCTATTTCTTTGGTTTTTAGACAGTTCCTTCCTTAAGCTTTAAAATGGATAAAGAGCAACAAAGATCATAATAATCTGACAGATCCACTCTTGCACATTTCCCCCTGCTTAGATGATATAAATTTGACCAGACAGGAGGAGACCCTGTGGCTTGCACTTTGCACATTCATTTCTTTAGTAATGGAAAATTTTCATTTTAATTTTAAAAACCTTACCTGTCTACCCTCTTGAAACAATACAGAAAGAACACTTCCCATGAGCTACTGGCACTGGATTTTAGCATTCTTTCTGTTTTTCTTTTTTCTTTCCTTTTTTTTTCTGAAGCAGATTGTCTTCCATAATTGCATGTTTTGGACATTCTATCATAAAAAACAGTCTTTAGTTCAAAGACCTGAAACGATTTCCTCTGCACTATATTATCTGATGTTGACTACACTGCAGACTCACTAATTAGAGAGGGATCACAACACAGGAATAGAGTGACAGTAATTCAAAACCAGAGAACAAGCATTTTCATGGACACAGGGCTTCTTCCTTCAGTTGTAGCTTTTGACCATATTCCTCTCTAAATACAGGCAGAAAACTTAGTTTGTTCCAGGGACCATAAGTGATTGGTCTCCAAGTTTCTACTGAGCCAGGTTCACAAACAATTTTTTTTTTTGAGACAGGGCCTCACTGTGTAACTCAAGTCAGTATAAAACTCACTGTGTAGACCAGGCTGGCCTTGAACTCACAGAGATGTACCTGTCTTTGCCTTCTGAATGACAGGATTAAAGACATGCACCCTTGTGCCCAGCCAAAGAAGCTATTTTAAGAAAGACTGAAAGACACGAAATTTATGATCATGACTGGGTAGTAGTATTTTAGCAGATACCCACTGCTCATTGTATAAATAAGACATCAAATGAGGGTGGGTGTGGTGGTTTGAATATGCTTGGCCCAGGGAGTGGCACTATTAGTAGTAGGTGTGGCTTTGTTGGAGTAGGTGTGGCCTTGTTGTGGAGGAAGTGTGTCATTGTGGGCATGGGCTTTAAGACCCTGATCCTAGCTCCCTGGAAGCCAGTCTTCTCCTATTTGCCTCCAGATCAAGATGTAGAACTCTCATCTCCTCCAGTGCCACATCTGCCTGGACACTGCCTTGCTCCCACCTTGATGATAATGAACTGAACTTCTAGACCTGTAAATCAGCCCCAATTAAATGTTGTCCTTATAAGAGTTGCCTTAGTCATAGTATCTGTTCACAGCAGTAAAACCCTAACTAAAACAGCAGAGGCACTACAGAAATTAATAAAATATAGTCCTTACACCAGAAACAGTCTTTTTAAAATACATGTACGTGTATGAATCTGTGTCTGTAAGTACAGGTATGAGTCTCCCACAGGGCTAACGTGGATGTCAGAGGACAACCTCAAGTATTGGTCCTTACCTTTTTGGTTTGAGACAGGGTCTCTGCTGTTTGCTACTACACACATCAGATGAGCTGGCCACGGGCTTTGTGGGATTTCTCTATCTCTACTTCCATCTCACTGGGATTACAGACACAGGCCACCTTCCCTAACTTTATCTGGGGAATTCAAACTCAAGTCATCATGCTTCTGTTGGTGAGTGCTTTACCAACTCAGCCACCCCTCCAAGCTTTAAAAATGTTTTTAATTGATAGATAAAATTTTTATTCCGAAGAGTTAAGTCTGGAAACCCATCAACCAAGCCCATGATGTGAAATTAAAATTCTCAAGACATTCAAGGCTCTGGATGAAGCACAGCAGCCTATCTGCCAAGACTCCCTTAGCTGACCTCTGCATAACAGTTTGCAACCCCTGACATTCACCTCTCTCTACCGCTGTGCTATGCTTTGTTTTCACCATGACTTGCTTTTTGATGGCATGACCCTGACTAAACCATTTATCCTCTATGAGCCTTGGGGTTCTTACAAGAATGGGGATAATAGTGTCCATCTCTTAGGATTGTTTAGGATGTTGGCTGAGTGCAGAATTTAAAATGCTTTCAGTGAAAACTATGAGGCATTGCTGAGAGAAATTAAAGATTATCAAATAAAAAGAGTGACATATCATATTCATGGGTTAGCTAGTCAATATTGTTAAATAATATGACTCCCCAGGTTATCAATTCAATCAGATTACCAGGTTCTTTTGGGGCTGAATGTTGGTAATCTAATTTTAATATTTTGTATGAAAATACAAAGAACATAGAATAGAGAACATGTTGAAGATCAAATTCAGAGAACCAGTTGAAACCTATGCCAAAGTAAATGTTCTTCGGTGTTGTGAAAGAGGAAATAAGTAGAACAACAAATAACAACAGTACAGGAATTAACTCATGCAAACTTGAAGAATGCCATCATAAGTCATTTTAAATAAAGACCACTGAATCAACTGCCATCACTATAGAAACATAAAACTGACCCCTGCAAACTGCAGCATGCACAAAAATTAACTTAAGATAGATCATAAAACTCACATGAAAAATGGGAAACATCAAAATTCGTAGAATGTACAAGCTTTGGGATAGGTAAAATTTCTATAAAAACAACCATAAAGAACATTTTAATTGAGCTTGGTTAAAATTAAGAAGTATTGGTAAAGTGAACACTGTGAATGAAAAAGAAGAGATATTTGCAAAATAAAGAACAGACAATGTATTCACATCCAGAATATAATGAATTCTAAAAGGATCAATAGAAGTATAACTTGCATCAGAGCCAAGCAGCAGAGGTCTAGACTTCCAAAAGAGATTATGCAGCTGGCTGATTGACACATGGAAACCTAATCAGTAAGTTATCAAGCAAATGCCTCTATCGGGATGACTGATGTTTCTAAAATTTAGCAAGGTTGGGCACTAGTAAGAGTAGAGAGCAATAGGAACTTTCACGTATTTTTGCTAGTGGGAGTGTAAGTTGGTAGGGACATGCTAGAAAACCAGTGTTGTTGATACTAATGGTAAGCCCCACAATTTGTAGATCTAAGACCTTCCAACAATCATGGTTCTACAGCAAAATGAAATAAAACACACCCATGAATAGTCTTGCACTATAATGTAACACAAAATAACAGCAAAGGAAAAAATTAATCTGAATTATATTAATAACATATTGTATGAAAAATATATCCATATGGGCATCATGGCCATGCCTAGAATAACAACCCTTGGGAGGCTGAAAAAGAATAAACACAAATTCAGGCCGACCCGAGTTATATAACAAATTTTAACTAGCTTCAGTTATTGGATAAGACTCTGTCTCAAAATATAACAAATAGGTTTACAAATAAATAATTAAAAATAGAAATTAAGGATAGGCCTCAGGAAGTGCAGGGGAGTCGCAGGACTGCAGAGACAGGAGCCTCTCAGCTTCTGAGGGACAGAGCTGGATCAGCGAACATCTCTGCCCCCTGCCTGCTAGGGGAGGACTTCCCCCCAAGGCCAGCTTCAGCCCAAGGACTCAGGTGAGATCCGCCATTTTTTCTCTGGGGTCTTGCTAGGGCAGGACTAGCCAGGAGGCATAGGCCCCAGGAAGTGCAGGGGAGTCACAGGACTGCAGGGACTGGAGTCTCTCAGCTTCCGAGGGACAGAGCTGGATCAGCGAATATCTCTGCCTCCTCCCTTCGAGAAGAAGGCCTGCATCCTGAGCGGGCTTTAGCCCCAGGAATCGGGCGGGACCAGTGGGAGGCATAGGCCCCAGGAAGTACAGGGGAGTCGCTGGACTGCAAGGACTGGAGTCTCTCAGCTTCCGAGGGACAGAGCTGGATCAGTGAACATCTCTGCCCCCTGCCTGCTAGGGGAGGACTTCCCCCCAAGGCCGGCTTCAGCCCAAGGACTCAGGTGAGATCCACCATTTTTTCTCTGGGGTCTTGCTAGGGCAGGACCAGCCGGGAGGCATAGGCCTCAGGAAGTGCAGGGGAGTCGCAGGATTGCAGGGACTGGAGCCTCTCAGCTTCCAAGGGACAGAGCTGGATCAGCGAACATCTCTGCCCCCTCCCTGGGAGCACAGGACTTCCCTCCAGGACAAGCTTCAGACCAAGTACTCAGGTGGGACCAGCTGGGAAGCACAGGCCTCAGGAGTGGAAGGGGAGTTGCAGGGCAGCAAGGAAAGATCAAGCTCTAAGACACCAAGAACTTCTAACACCAGAGATCAAGAGATGGCGAAAGGCAAACGCAAGAATCCTAACAAACGGAAACCAAGACTGCTTGGCTTCACCAGAACCTAGTACTCCCACCTCAGCAAGCCCTGGATATCCCAAAACACCAGAAAAGCAAGATTTGGATCTAAAAACGCATCTCACAATGCTGATAGAGGAATTTAAGAAGGACATGAATAACTCCCTTAAAAAAATACAGGAGAAAACAGATAAAGAGATACAAGCCCTTAAAGAGGAAACAAAAAAATCCCATAAAGAATTACAGGAGATCACAAGTAAACAAATAGAAGCCCTTA
>JADRCD010179776.1:0-14714 GCA_019843815.1 Montemys delectorum
TGTGTGTGTGTGTGTGTGTGTGTGTGTGTGTATGTGTGTGTGTCAGTATCCCAGACAGCTCTCAAACTCTTAATTCTGCTTTTACTTCCAAAGTACAGGTACTATAGGGATATGTGGCTATGAATTCTTAAAAGTGGGTTTCTCCCTTGGGTTTTGCACTCAAGTTGATTGATTTGGACATGGATGTAATAATAGTGCCTTTGTCTTTTACAGAACTGCCTAGAAATCTTGTGTAGGCATGGAGGGCTAGAGCCGGAAAGGAGAGACAAGTGCAATCGGACTGTGCACGATGTTGCCACTGATGACTGCAAGCATTTGCTGGAGAATCTGAGTGAGTGATGTTCCATCCTGTCTCTTCTGCCATACCACGGAGGGCTCTGGAGCGCTGGGAAAGAGTCCAGTCCTGCTCTAGTGAACTCACCCTCTTAAATTCTTTTGAGCCTTACTTATTGCAAAAACACTTTTGAGGATGTCATTACCTTTTTCCCTCAAGTAAAATTACTAGGCTGGTGTTTGTCGTACAAATAGTGCCCGTTCTTTCTTAGATTTACTGACTAACCTGAGAGAACAATCTAAACGGTCACCCCTACCCCCAATTCTTTGGAGATACTAGAATTCCAGGTTAGGAATCCCAGCTGTGTACTCTGCAGCAGCTGATCTGAAGAGCCTGGCGAAAGGGTTGCCTCCAGCACTTGGTTACTACCAGTTTTGCTGATAGTTTATGATCTCATGGCTCCCCTCTGGCTCTCTAAGTACATGCTTCTCTGTTAATTTTATGAAAAGTTCTCCTGTAGGCTTATGAGTATGTAATGCCAGATCATAGAAAATATTATAGCATATCAATTGTCTCACAACCTAGCTGTTAAGACAGGTATTTTGGTAATTATTATCTTTAGGATAAACAAAGTTTTAACATCTAAAGCAATGTTTTAACCACTAGTTCTACACTCAGAAATGGATCCATCTTTCTTTTCCCTCCTTCCTTCTCTTGCCTCTCTTGCTTCCCTTTTCCCCCTTCTTCATTTCCTCCCTTCCTCCCTCCATTCCTTCTTTTCTTTCTTCCCTTTTCCTTTCAAACAGAGCCTCTCTTTGTAACATTTCCCATACCTGAAACTAAGCTTGTATACCATATTGCCTTCAAACTCATGATCCTCCTGCCTCAACTTCCAGAGTACTGAGATAATAGGTGCGAACCACTAAAACAACGTTCGACATGTATCCCAGATCCACTTCCTGTCCCACTAGCCCCTCTCCCAGCCCCATTTTAATAACTTGCGTGGCTTGTTTGGTTGTTATTGTAACTAGCAAATCTAGGAAGAAAGTCTACATGAAAATTTATCTAGATCAAATTGGCCCATGCGCATGCCTGTAGGGGGATTGTCTTGAGTGTTGAGACAAGATGGCCCAGGCCATTGTGGGCAGCATTATTCCCTCGGCAGGAGGTCCTAGAACAATATGTGAAAAGATCCATACATCTTTTTTTTTTGTTCTTGATTGTGAATATGAGTTTCTGAAATGAAAGACCGTAACATAGAACTGTAAAGCAGAAAAGCCTTTCCTGCCCTGCATTGCTTTTTGTTAAGGTATTTGTCTCAGCAACAGAAGCGAAACTACTCCCTCATTATAAGGACTTATTACAGCTTAAGGATAACACATCTAACGGAAATTTTAGCTTTCACCAGCTTCATTGTTGAGAGCAGTTTGTGCAAAGTCATGTCCAAATTTAGGAACTTCTGTTAAAATATATATCTTCCAGTTGAAAGGTGAAAATGGCGCATATCACCTAGAGTTAACAGCAGAAGGAGCCATGAGAAGAACTTGGGTTCCAAAGATACAGAATGAAGAGTCAGCAGAAATCCATGATTGACAAATGTAGAGTCAAAAAGAGGGACATCGTGGGTCATTCCAAGGGGTTTGTGAGTTGCCAACCCCATTCAGGGCTTAAGCTGACATGGCTAACAAAGGTCAGGGGGTTGTTTGGATGCGTGGATTTGAGATATCTGTGTCAAGTCAGCAGGAACTCTAAGGGAAAAGATGAACTGTACATTCGAGTTTGACAGTCAGCAGTCTGTCAAAGATACTTACAGTTACAGAGCTGAGATGAGGAGAAGTCTGTGGGGGAATGGCAGTAAAGACAGAAGACAGTTCTGAAATAGGCCACCATTAACAAGTCTTGATAAGGCCCAGGGGCCTGCCGAGGAAGAGTATTAAGAATATTAAAGAGGAAAGGTGCGGAGGGCCCAGTGTCCTCTGTCAGGAGCAGAGGACGTGTATATTAGATGCTGGGGACATGATATTGAACTGTCAACTGGAAAATAAAATAATGGTAAGTTAGCAGAAAAAAACATTTTCAAAAGGGGAAATTATATATTTAGTTTTATATTTCAATTATATTAAAATTTGCCTTGTTTTTATATATTTTTAATGTGCTGTTTGAGAATTTCATACATGCTTACAATGTATTTTGATCATATTCATCACCACTCCCAACTCATCCTGGGTAACCTCCTTCATGGCCCACTCCCAACTTCATTTTTTATTTTTAAGTAACACGCTGAATCTTAGTCCTGGTCATTAGGCATGGTCCTTAGGTCGTCCACTGAAAGCATTTTATTTTAGTACTAAAGCAGACTACATAATTCTCTTACAATGTGAGAAAGCCTTCAATAAGCTTCCACTCATTGAATTTTGTGGATTCTTGGTAAAACAAAATCTAGCTTTGCTGTGTCCTCTACGACTTTAGTTCTTGAGTATCAGAACATACCTGGGAAGTAAGCTCAAGGCAGTGTCTGTGTAGACACTGTTACAGTTTTACAATTTTATATTATTGTTTTATTTATATCTCATTGGATAAACACTTTTGAGCAATTTCATTGAATATCTCTGTAAAGTTTTAACTTTGTTTTTATAATAGAAGAATTTATATGCAACAGTATATTGAATATTACAACTTATTAATTATAGTGATAAGCTCATGAGACATAGAAGATTTCAGAACAAACACAAGTGATTATTAGTAAACATAATTGAGCTCATGAGACCAAAGTGTGTGTATGCCGAGCTCAAGCAGTGGAAATTTCATTCGAAGCTTCTGCTGTTGCGTGAAAGGGTAGAGCTCAGCAGTAGAACACTCTCTCACCATGCACTAAGCTGCAGGAGCCAGAAGTTCCTGGTACTGAACACTTATCAAATACTCACTGGCATTTATCATGTAATTCTAAGCTGAATTCATTACATTCCTTACAAACAAAAAAATAATAACTTCCTCTCCATGACAATTCTCTGTATATTTTCTGCCTTTTATGGAACACTGGGGGACAGCAAGACTAGGGACATTTACCAAGTTCCTAGAGCAAGGAGAAAGCTGCTTCTGGGGCTCAGACTCAGGTCTGTCTTGACTTCGAGGCCTACTTGCTCATGACATTATATGTAACAATAAGGACTACATAGAGAACTCTAGATAAAAAGAGGAGTCCTGGTTTTCCCGACTTTTCCAACTTCTCCTCCTCTTCCTCCTCCTCTTCTTCCTCCTCTTCTTGCTCCTCCTCCTCTTCCTCCTCCTCCTATTCCTCCTCCTCCTCTTCCTCCTCCTCCTATTCCTCCTCCTCCTCCTCTTCCTCCTCCTCTTCCTCCTCCTCCTCTTCCTCCTCCTCCTCTTGCTCCTCCTCCTCTTGCTCCTCCTCCTCTTCCTCCTCTTGCTCCTCCTCCTCTTGCTCCTCCTCCTCTTCCTCCTCCTCGAGAATCTTGCTGCAGGGAAGAGTCAGTGAAGTAGAAAGGCTGAGATACAAGATAAACGATAAATGGCTCACTTTACATGTTCCCAAAGAAACCATGGGGAGACTGGGAAACCAGTATTTGCTGCAGTACAAGAAGGCTCAGCTTAATACTGAATAAGATAGCTGTCTTTTGATTTATCTTTAAACTCCTAATAACTGCTTATTCTATTCAATAGCTTTGCTTTTATTTCCTTATCACGGCTGTTCCTAAACTTCCATCCCTTTGTTCTTCTAACAGATGCTCTTAAAATTCCCTTAAGGATTTCCGTGGGTGAAATTCAACCAAGCAACGATGGCTCTGACGACTTTGAATGTGAACATACAATATGCACTTTAAATATCCGCAAACAGACATCATGGGAAGATTTTTCCAAAGCAGTGAGTCAGGCTCTGACAAATCACTTCCAAGCCATCTCTTCTGATGGATGGTGGAGTCTGGAAGATGGGACATTTAATAACACTACAGACTGCTGCATCGGTCTTGGCATGAGCAGTATACGATCCATCATGCTAGGTATAAGCAGCCTTGAAGGGAAGCTAAAGTTAAACGCCTGAGTTCGTTTGTGTCTGTGAGCTTCATAGCCTGATAGTTCACTGATGAAACACATTTCTAGGTTTGCTTGTGGCAGCTGCCAGTACTGAAAACCTTGAGCCTTCACAATGAAGCCATTACATAATGTTGCCTTGTTGCTATAAACATATTTGTATGCCTCAGGTAATGTTAGAGAGGAAATAGCTTGAAAGCCTTTGATGAGGCTTTGTTATTACACTTGTATGCCAGATAAATGCGAGTCACTAACCACACTATAGATGCTTGCTTACAGTTACCTTCTGAACTTAGCTCCAGATTTGCTCTCAGGCTCTGCCAAGTGTATTAGACTATGTTAACAGTACAATTGGATAGTACGGGAGTCCAGTATGGTCTAGAATTGAAAGAAACTGTTTAATGAAGTTACATTCAAAGCTCCCACATGGGATAGGTCAGAGTGGTAACTGCTTATTTCTAAGTAACAAAGAACTTAAAAAGACAAGACCTGTTTTCCAGTGAGTACAGTAAGAGCTCACAAAATATTTCTCGTCCTTGGCTGGTGTTTTTTTTTTTTTTTCTTTCTTAAATCCAAGTTAACATCTATTAAAAACAATCTTTACAAGGTCTGTGCATGATACTTAATGAAAGCACACCAACGTGACGTTGTATAGCTACATAGGTATAAGAGGACTTGTCCAAAGGTGCATGACTATTGAGCAAAGCAATCACGACTCAAGTCACAGGCTTACCAAGACGAAAGCGTACATGTCCAGCAGTCGAACAGAACCACATTTAAAAAGACTGGTCACAGTGAAGGAAAGACAACCTTTACTGTGGCTTTTTATGTATCAGCTTATAACAGAAGGTGGTTTTTGAAGCAAGTTTGCTACAATGTATATTCCTACTAGCTTTAGAATAACTTACTTATGACAACTTTTGGATAATAGTCAAAATATTATTGTGGAACTATCATGTAGTTTTAAAATTACATTAAGAAAATGAGGCATGAGCAATTCTCAGGAACACATTTTGCCTGCTTAGCACAGGATTGCGCACAGCATGGCTCTGCTGGAGTCTGATAGATGAAGATAAGACAGAGGTGTCCTGAAGGAAGTGGTCCTGTACCTGCTGTTGTGCAAACTGGAAACTGGTGAAAAGGAGTGGTTATTCCCAAGAGCCAGTGAAAGGGCTTCTGTGAACAGTGGATGCCAGGTGGTTGCAGGTTCATGCGTATCACAGAACTATAGCATGACCAAGTAGACATTTAGTTCTAAAAGTCATTGAGTTTTGTGGTCCAAGGGCTTAGTCTTTAGTGTAGGTTTACTCTCTCCATAGCCACTTTATAATGATGTTATTTTTAGCCTTCAGAAGTGAATTTTCTGAGTCACAATTAAAGGAACTTCAAGTCAGCTGAAATGCAGAAGGCTAGAGGTCATACAAGTATCAGGGCTGTGCTGAGATAGATAACCTGAAATAGTTGGACTGAGATCCTGAAACAATACCAAAACATTCTGGAACCTTCTCTAGAAAATGACCCAGAGGCTAGATGGTGAAGGATCAGGTGTTCTTCAAAGTGCTAGGACTTGATGTTGCAGTAGGCAGTGGTTTCAGGATATAAAACTTTGAGAACTAGACCTTGGAAACATCTGGATATATTTTTGTTCTTTAGATATCTCCATAAATTATTGTTTTAAAGAAGTCTTTAGAATGAACAAGTTTCCCTTCTACCTTGAACAAAAACGTCCCTGAGGAGTTCATTGTCATTTGGATGCCCTGTGGCCTCAGATGCTCTGAACTCTTCAACACCACATAGGAGAGAATATGTTGGCCTTTATGAAAGCACCATTTGGGCTCTCCCTGACCTTGGCTCTCCATGACCTTCTGTTTCCCTTTCTCCAACTAGGAAGTATGCCGTGGACAACTGGTCAGAGCTTCTCCCAGTCCCCATGGGACTTCATGAAGAAGAAGAAGGTGGAGCAGGTCATGGTGCTCTTGTCAGGTGATGAGTGGTCTCCCAAACTAGTTTGATGCCTAAGGCGTGTGCACCTCACCACCAGCTCCCACTGGGCCAGTTCCTAAACCTAAGTGTTCTGTCTGCTTGCTTCACCCAGTCCTTGTGTGACTCTTACTATGAGGTCATTAGATGTTTTCTGAACTATTAAGGGAAGACTTCGAAGTTGGAGTTTTGTCACCCTTGGTTATACCTTCCTTGTTCATAGACTCCTGCTGTTCTCATTAGGTCCCTCATTAGAAACAACCGAAAGGCAAGCTGGCCTGTTGCTAGGAGTGACAGACTGATTTAAAAGAGAAATGTCTGTTGTTACTCTCAACCATGATGTGTGTCTAATATGATTATATTATAATGGCACACATGAACATTAAGAAAGTGTCTACTATTTTCACCTGAGTTTTTATTTATGACACAATGTAAGTATAATATCACTCAGTGGTCATAGCAATCCAGTAAATTCTTTCCCTGCTTCCTTCTAACTTATATATAAAATTGAGTCTCTGATTGATTTTCTTTTTTTTTATTAGATATTTTTTTACTTGCATGTAAATTTCTCCTTTCCCAGTTTCCCCTCCAAAAACCAAACAAACAAAAACAAGAAGAACAAACCCCTGTTGCCTCCCCCCTCCCCATGCCTGCCACCCCACCCTCTCCCACTTATTGACCCTGGCATTCCCCTACACTGGGGCACAGAACCTTCACAGGGCCAAGGTCCTCTCCTCCCATTGATGATCGAATTTGCGATCCTCTACTATACACATGCTGCCAGAACAATCTGATTGATTTTCTTATGTAATGCCTACTTATTAGTATGTGGTCTATTTACTGGTTCTCAGCCCTTGATTATAAAAGTCTGATGATTTTTTTTCATGTATCTCCCATAGTTAAGAATAGACTCTCAAAAAAATAAGTGTTGACTAAAAATTTTAAGGTCTGAACTATATTCATGGCAATTTTTAAAATTGAGTGTCCACCCCAGAAAACCTATTTCATTTGAACCGGGGTGTTGAGTGTCAGAACTTGAGGTGGGGACAGAACCTAAAAGAAGACCCTGGACTTGTACAATAATATTAGTCAAGACTAAAGCTTTCCATAGACTGGGTTATCTGTGTTAGCTTTCGATAATAAACAGTGAAGCACCAAGCCCAACAACTTGCATGTTCAGCTCCAGAGTTACAGCTGGACTTTGGAGTTCCTGGCTATAATTGCTAAAAAAGGTTAGTGGACCTTCTTGGGACAGGGAGGGCAGCAAGGATCAATTGTAGAGCTTTCAGGTTCCCAGGAGCACTAGCTGTTTAGAAACTAGTAATCAGGTGTCAAAGTCACTCTCATGTTTCTTGGCCAAATGTCAGCTCCTCGAAGTCCACAGTATCCTGTTTCTTTCATGGTCACTTGTGTGGTGTCTTGCTCATCTGCATTTCATAAGGAAAGGCCAATTTTCCTCTCTGTGTATATTTCTCACAGGTCCCCAAGAAGGCTGCCTCAGTAGTGTGACTTACGCATCCATGATCCCACTTCAGATGCTTCAGAACTACCTCAGACTGGTAAGCTGCCACTGTCATCATCACTACTGAAACATCCATCAGGTGGTCCATGCAGACAAATGTCTGCCCACCCACCTCGAGTTCTGGCTTAGGACATTGTTTTCCCCAACAATGGATGAACTCCCTGGCAGGCTGTCCATCACTGGCCTGGATTTCTGTCACTATGATCCAGATGTCCATTTCTTTGTCCCAGAGACACTACCTGTGACTATTAAAGTGATTTAGCTTAGGTAGGAATATATTACCTGCCCCTTAACAAGGATGTGCCATCAAATAATAGACACAGAAAGGAATAGGCATGCATATCAAGATGCCTTACTCAAAGCTTTTACAATTTAAAGTTGAATAAATAAGTTCACATCAGTTGGACTATTGATTTGGCCTCTTTTACAGAAGTGAAATCATTAGAAATTAAATAGGACTGTCTTCGTTAGGGTTTTACTGCTGTGAGCAGACACCATAACCAATGCAAGTCTTATAAAGGACAACATTTAATTGAGGCTGGCTTACAGGTTCAGAGGTTCAGTCCATTATCATCAAGATGGGAGCATGGCAGCATCCAGGCAGATATGGTGCAGGCAGAGCTGAGAGTTCTACATCTTCATCTGAAGGCTGCTAGCAGAATACTGACTTCTAGGCAGCTAGAATGAGGGTCTTATAGCCCACATCCACTATGACATAGCTACTCCAACAGAGCCACACCTTCTATTAGCTCATAAAGAAGGGCTAAGCATATGCAAACCATCAAAGTTTATTCTTTTTACATATCTAACTTGCAGCAGGTGAGAGGTCTGGGCATGGCGAACATCCAAGTTTCAGGGTCTCAGCACCCTATTCTACTGTTACTACTTGCATCCCATGGACCAGTATTTTAAGTCAGTCCCCTACTAAGCTAGTCTGGCTGTGGAGTAACAGTTTTTCCTGCTCAAACTAGTCAGTGTGTTCCTAATAGAAAGAAGAGGAATATGAATATCAAGGAAAGCAGTAAATTCAGATATAAAACAGACAAGGAAATATGGTGCATTTGTTACATACTTAGTAGATGTAGGTAATATACCAAGTGTTTTTATTTGTTTTGTTTATTCATAACATCCCTACAAGATTGATAATGTTACCTCCTTACTCAAATAAGTAATGCAAAGAGCGGTTAAAAGGATCTTATGATCAAAGCAGCACACATAGTCACTGATAAAACCCAAATGATGGAAGTGCCTAAGATACCCTGCGTCTCAGTGAGATCTCCTGAAACTTCTATGAATAACATAAGACAATAAGTGAATAAAAGCTCTGTTGGCTCCCTTAGGCAGCCTTTAAAAAGTGGTTAGATTGGGACTCTTTACACAAGTTGTTTCCATCAGCTTTAAATTAATGTTTCTGTAAAGCTATGCACTGAAAAAGCTGACCTTGAAGTCTGGACCCACCTTGTACCCTCAGCCAGGGCGAGCTTAACCAGGCCTCTCCATGGGATACTTTCACTTTTCTCTCTTTCCTTTTTTCTCCCCCTTTCCCTTCAAAGCATCAACTATGCCCAAGAAGAAGAACTCCAGCTAATTCATTATTTAAAAGAAAGCTGAGTGTATGGTCCCCTGATTGTCAGGAATATGAGCCTCAGGCTGTGAGTGTCGATACTTCCTCTCCTCTATTCCCTCCCAACATCTCCTTATTATGCAAGGTTCTGACCAAGGGTTAATTGTATCAATCCAAAAACTATGACAGTTTTAAAGATCTTGATGATTTTTATGTCACTGTTACTGTGACGAGACACTATGACCAAAGGAAATTTAGGGAGGGAAGAGTTTATTTTACTCACAGTTCCGTATAACAATTCACCAAACCAATGAGGGCCAGAACCTGGTGGTAGGAACTGAATCAGTGGCCATAGAAGAGTGCTGCTCATTGGCTTGCTCAGCCTGTTTCTTACAAAGCTTAGTACTATCAGCCCAAGGATGGCCTCATCCACAATGGGCTGGTCTCTCCCCTAAGAACCACTCATCAAGAGTATGTTCCACTGGCTTGTCTATAGCTAGATCTTATGGAGACAACTTATAGATACCTTATCTTTTCCTTTTACCTTAGTAGTTATGGTCTCCTGTTAATCAGCTAATCTTTCATTTCAGCTGAATAGACACCTTATATTCTTTACACAGCAGGTCAGATAAAGCCTTTATTTCCCTGTGAAACATCACAAAGCAGACCTCCATTATCTACACTGCTGTCAACATATGTATCTCCCAAGCTCCCACATAACAGCTCACTGATCTCTCAACACTCAGTGGCCTTTCTTGCCCAAAGTTCCAAAATCCTTCCATAGTCATCCCCAAAACAACATGGTCAGGTCTGCTGCAGGGACACCCCACTCCTGGTACCAATTTGTCTTGGTTAGGGTTACTATCACTGTGATGAGTCACTATAATCAAAAGCAACTTGGAAAGGGAAGGTTCTATTTCACTCACAATTCCATATAACAGTTCGTCATCAAAAGGGCGGGAGCCTAAGGGCAGGAGCTGATGCAGTAGTCATGGAGGATGCTGCTTCCTGGTTTGCTCAACCTGCTTTTTTTTTTTTTTTTTTTTTATAGAACTCAGCACTACAAGTCCAGGAATGCCCCCACTTAAAATGGTCTGGGATCTCCCCTCAAGCATCACTAATTAGGATATGTTCTTACCTCAAGCCTTGTGGAAACATTTTCTTAATAGAGATTTCTTCCTCTCATATGACTCTGGCTTGTGTCAAATTGACATAGAACTAGCCACTACACTTTATTTTGTAATACTTCATTCTGTTAAATAGAGAAATGCTCCAGTAAGTTGACAAGGAAGTGTGGTTTTGAATACATAGAAGAGCTAAAGCTAAGGCAAGAGAATTGCTGTAAATTCAAGGGCAGCCTAGGTTACAAAGCTGAGACCCTACCTATCTCAAAACAACAAAAAACAAAACCATAGAAACAGAGGGATTTTGCCTTTATAGTTTCAGTAAACTAATACACACAGACACACACACATACATATACACACACACACATATATGTACTGTATGACTTTGTATATATATAAACTGTAATTTCTCTTGTGTTTATTTCATGTCTGTTCTGTTAAGAGTGACCTCACAAAGTGGTTACAAATCACAAAACACAAAGGAATCCAGTTTCACTTTTCTTTTTAGTATCACAAATGCTAGTTGGACAGATTTCTAGATTATTACATGCATTCTAACTCCACTCGTATTTCTGCTCAAATTTCAACTATCACCAATCATTGTTATTCATTTTTATGCTTTCTCATCAAATTGAGTTGTACAGTTGCATGGCTACTATTTCAAATGTGTCCATCACATGCCTGGGAGTGACTTTTGAGATGACTCAAGAAGTTCAAAAGCAGTTTATGTGACTAAGTTGACAGTGACACCCATTCATGCCTCAAAGAAAGTAAATAATTTCTTTGAAATAGTGTGGCAGAGGAGGCTGAAAGGAAATTACTAGCTGTAAAGCATGAACTTTTAAGTGACAGCTATCCCAATTTTAATTGACACAATAATGCCCTATTATTTTTCCAGTCTTTCTTGTGTTTAATGTCTCAGCATAGCTGTCCTCAAACTGTCTGTGGGCAGCAGCTCTTATGCAGACTGTGTATTACAAGTGGAACAGCAAACAAAACTTAAGGATCTGTTCCCTTAAAACAAATCTGAAGACACACCTCAAGTTGCCACATGGACAGCAATGGGCAGCTCTTGTATTAATCCCCATTCTGTGGGAAAACACTGTAGAAGGGAAAAAAAAATTAAAGCCTGGATGGGCCATTGTTGAGGTTGCTGAATCATTGTGCTTCAAAAGCCCTGACTGACATGTGATGTGGGACCCCAACATGATATGAAGACAGAAGACTAAATCAGATTAGTATCAGTCATGATAATGAGGCCAGTATATCTTTACGAATAAGCAAAAGTATCACACTGTAACAGAGTAACTCTGGTGACTGTGACTCAAGCTATAATTTTAGAAGTTGAACTTGATTTCATTTTTCTTTTTTCTTTTGGATATAATAAGTTTTTATAATTTATTCAATTTATCACACCAAAATGATTTGATACATATTATAAGGAAAAGAGGGGTGAGGAGATTATGGATTGCACATTTATTAACTTTTTTGAAGACATGTGGATAAGTAAAATTTTATATTATATGATCATGTAAATTAATCACTTCCCTACAGCTTCTTAAGAATATAAAATTTAACTTATCCATGTATCTTCAGCAATGTCTGTGCTCTATATTCATTTTTAGATCCATAGCCTCATTTTTAGATTTATTTATTTTATATGTATGAATACGTTATAGCTGTTTTCAGATACACCAGAAGGCATTGGATCCAATTACAGATGGTTGTGAGTTACCATGTGATTGTTGGGAATTGAACTTAGAACCTCTGGAAGAGCAGCCAGTGCTCTTAACCACTGAGCTATCTCTCCAGGCCTCCATAGACAGCTTCAATTTAGTGATTATTGCTACATATATATGTGTGCATATATGTATTTATGTATATCATATATAAAGGATAGATACATAAATGAGTCCCTTAATATTCCTCATCCGTATATGAATTTAGGGCTGACCACTTACCATGGATAACAAACAGATTTCCTTTCTATCATCAGTTCTGTCCAAAACAATCCAGCTGTAGAGCCCTCTGCTGGAGGCATGAAGCATAGAGCATGATTTTATATTATACCTAAGAAAGAGTATGAACTTTAGAGAAATGTGATATGATAACTCAGAAGTGGATGAGTTTTCTTGACAAAGCTTTTCATATGCATACCAACCTCAATGAACTAGCTATAATTTACTTCACCAATTAATTTTCGTTGCAAATGATAACCAATATACCTATGTATCATTTGATGAAAGGAAAACAATCAGCAAAAGAATTGGTAATACCAGAAATGTAAAGAGATCATCATTGTAAAGTATATTTTAAAATATAAACGATCAGGACTTTTTGTACACTTGTTTTCTCTTTACCTACGCAGTAACTTGTTTGTTTATAGTCGATTGCACTTTACGGAGGATATTATAAAGCATAAACATGAAGAGTTTACTGCTTGTAAAAATGGTCCACTCAATACATTTTAAATTGTTCCCTGTCTTTTGTGCCCTAAACAAATGTACATGCTAACAGATGAGGTGTGGCTGTTTGTAGCTTATCTCGGAAGCTGGGCCCTTTGCTGTTATATGGTTTCAGACTCAGCCTTCAGGAAGTGTTAGACAGCTTGACGGGAGAGCCATAATGAATAGAGTGCTCTTGTTTTCAGCAGCGAAACAAGATTAAATTGCAAGGCCAGTTGAAAAATCTCCGGGGCAATATGTTCAGTAAATCCTGGAAATCTGTATCCCATTTCACTGGCGTGAAACAATCCCTTCCTTGTGAAAGAATTTCTGTTCGGCCGTTCAGAGCGATTTGGGATTAATTTGGAGAACTGGAGAGTTCTGCCGCAGAATTGCGCCTGGATAGCAATGTCTAGCTCACAATTGACCACTAAGGCGCTTTTTTTGAAAAGTGGCAAAAACCTCAGAAAAACAGAGCTGAGGTCTCCATTAATGTGACCCTGAGCCTTCTCTACCACCTTGGGAGTATTAGGCTCGTTTTTCCGACCCCTCCCTGAAATGAGGTAGGAGACACCCGTCACACCTTCCTTACCCTCTTCCTAGGGTATTCAAAACTACAAGACTGACACCAGTGAAAAGCCTGAGTAGTGAGAGTCCCATCCGCTCTATTGATGTGAACCCTTTCGTATCCATTAGACAATGTAAAGATGTTGATGAAGACCGGTCAGGGTCAGACCATGCTGAAGCCTGGGAGGTTCATCAGTCATGAACACTTTTGGGGGACTGGAGAGAAACAGCTGCAGTTCATCCTTGTGCACTTCTCTGTCTGGTCAGACAGCAGGATCCTGCAACCACTGTTGGAGCCTATAGTTTAATCAATGAATCATAGACATGAGTCAGTCATTCACCCAGTGACCTAAGGGACTTGTAGCTAGCAAAATGAGTCCAGGAGTGGCACCCACTTCTTGTGTTAGTGTAACAAATTTCCCATGGTTTTACAGCATGTAAACAATAAAACGTTAATGCTGTACCTGTAGGAGAATACCATCATTCTGAGAATGCTGCTTTAACAAATGTCATAGACTAGATGGCTTCCAATAGAGATTTATAGTCACACTTCTGGAGGCCAGGATGTTCAAGACCAAGGCACCAGCAGTCCAGTGAGGCGAGGGTCTATTTCCTGGTTCTAGATAGTATCTTCTTACTATATTCTAATATGGCAGGAAAGGCAACGGGTTTTGCTCTATTACTTTCCATAAGGATACCTCCTGTCGTAATCAGGGTTACCATTGCTGTGATGAAACGTCACAATCAAAATAAGTTCAGGAAGAAGGGGTTTATTTTGCTTGTACTTCCACGGCACCATCCATCATAGAAAGAATTGAGATCAAGAACTCAAACAGGGCAGTAACCTAGAATCAGGAGCTGATTCAGAGGCTGTGGGAAAAAAAATGATGCTTGCTAGCTTCCTCTGGATGGGTTGCTCTGTCTGGTTTCTTATAGAACCCAAGACCACCAGCCCAAGGATAGCACCACCGACAATGGGCTGGCCATCCTATATCCAACACTAAGTAATAAATTGCCTATAGCTTTACCTATAGCCTGACCCTATGGAGGCATTTTGCCAATTGGAACTCCCTTCCCTCAGATGACTCGAGCTTGTATCAATTCGACATAAAAGACAGTCAGCTCAACTCTTAGGGAAGCCATTCCTAATTTTACCACCTTAGATCCAGTCAGAATTTCTACATATACA
>JADRCD010179782.1:0-10651 GCA_019843815.1 Montemys delectorum
AAGAAAGAAAGAAAGAAAGAAAGAAAGAAAGAAAGAAAGAAAGAGGAGGCAGTAAGGGGTATACAGCTTGACTGGCAAAGTGCTTGCCTAGCATGCACAAGGCCTTCAGTTAGATCCCCCAACACCACATAGAGCTGGGTATGGTGGGCAGGCCATCCTCAGCTAGATATTGAGTTTGAGGCTAACCTGGGCTACATGAGATCTTGTCTTAGAAAGGGGGTTGGGGAAGAAGAAAGGTAGCAAAGAGAGAGGATGGCTACATTGTTTGACCGAGTAACATGTGTGAGGATACCACTAATAAATGGGAACACAGGGACGAGATGGGAGGAGACATGCTGCTGTCGGAGGAGCTGGGGTGGCCTGAGAGGAGCCTGGCTGGAATGGAGGGCACAGTTCCCAAAGCGGGGAGAGGGCCAAGGGCATCCACCAATTATGTCAAAACCTTGCTAATGATGGAGGGATGAAGCTTGAGAATGGAGTTCTGGATGAATAGTGTGCAAGTCATGATGACCTTTAAGAGGGCAGGATGCAGTGCTATGGGCACCAACACCTGGTCTGTCAAACCAAACGTGACAGCTGACAGAAGATACCATGTAGCCTTTCACTGAATCTGCTGTTGACATTTGGGGTGGGTGGGTGCTGCCTAGAGGGGCATTTCTTTCTGTTGCTTTTTTTGGTAGGGAGATACTTCAGCACATTTGTAGCCCATAGATATAATTCATCAGTCAGGGGTGGGGTGGGGATTGGTGGCATGGGACGAAAGGTCCTGGGTCATAACTTTCTCCCTCTATTGTAGAGCTCTGAGCATTGATCAATGTGTATAGTGATTGTTTGTGGTTCATGTTCCTGTGAACGTCTCTGGCATTTATTTCCCCCTTTAGGCAAAGTTGTTTTCCTCAAATATGCCCATGGAACTAGACCAGATCCATTTAATGATGAAAGAGCCTTGGAAAAGCAAATCCCCTGACTTGGGTCCATGAGCCCTAGTTAGCTCTTATCACTCATTTGTAGGGGTGTCAGGCGAATCGATACCAGCGAGTTACTGTTATTGAAAGCTCAGTGTGCGTTTTACATGAATTATCTCTGCAAACCATTGCTGTGATGTATGCGCTATTGATTATCTCAGTTTAATGAAGAAACCCGTTTCAGAGGTTAAACCGCATGCCCAAGTCTGAGGGTAGTACGCGGTGGAGCCATGGCTTCAAACCAGACAACGACTTTTAATCGAAGTGCCTTAGAGAGCTGCTCCACGGCCCCTTAGAGGGGCTGTTACACCCAAACTGTCGCTACAGGCAGATGTTAGCACAGAGTCTGAACCTTTTTTTTTTTTTTTTTTTGTTTTCCTGCCAGGTTGAGCCAGACAGTGTGCCTTAAGGTGGAAACTCCCTGAATGACAGACCTACAGTCCCTTCTCTGGGTGTCCCCCATCTTTGCTCCTCACCCCACACTCGGGCTATGTGGTACCAGCTAGACTTGGGCAGCAGGGGGCGCTCTCTTGCCACGAGAGGCAGAGCCGTGAGGCCTCGCTCTAGGCTGGAGAGAGACTCCCTTGCTGCCAGCCCCAGCTCCTGCATTCTTGTAGCTAGCAAAGCTACTTCATAGAATCAGAAGATTCTGCGAAGGTCCACGAGAAATCTATGCTCTGGTGGAAGGGTGTTAGGGTGGCGTGAGATAGAGGTAGGAGGCTCCAGCTCTCGGGTTGGGTGTTGACATTAAAATAGGGGGATTCAAAGAGGGCCACCAAACTCAAGGCCTGGCCTCTGCCAGGGCTCCTAGGTACTTCCTGGGCCTGGGAAGGAATGAGGAGGACCTGAGGTCAGGCAGGCACTCAACAGACACCTACTTTTCTTTTAAAGTTCTTGCCTGAGCTGATTTCTTTCTAAGACTTCCAGCTTCAGGGACCACTGAAATAGCGATTTGGGGTTGGAAAAGCAGCTTCCTGCCCTTGCAGGGACACAACAAAGAGAAATAAGCACCTTGGCTTTAGAGCAAAGGACAGGGAAGCAGATGTTATTACCCAGGGCCTATCCTCCTCTGCTCCTTCCCCAAGACTCCACTGGCCATTTGCTACTCTTGTGTGCTGAGGAGCAACGGTCCCTTGGGAAGGCCAGAAGAGAAGGGCAGCCATGTGATGGGGCGCCTGAGTCCTGGTGCCACCACAGCTGTCATCTGCTTGTGACTTCTCCAGGCCTGGCCAGAGGCACTCCAGGCCACAGAGGGAGAGCCAGGGACACAGCTGCTCCTGCTGAGAGCTCAGCAGTCTATAGCTCTCAGATCTATAATACCAGGCCAGGGAGCAAAGCTATGAGGGCAGTGGAAGGATCAGAGCGCTCCCCTCCCTCGTGCCTTTCTAAAGCATCCAGAACTGACTCACTCAGCTGCAATCAGACTTGACCCCTGTGCCCTGTTGGCATGTCCCCACGCTTCCTGACTAAGGTTGGCTTCCCTGGAGTGAACTACAATCTGGGACTTCCAGAGGCGGCTATGGTTGGGCAGGGAGCAACCAATGTCCTGGAGTAGACCCAGACACAAAGCTAGTTCTTGATTTGGGAACAGTGGCTCCCCTGCACTGGCCTGATGATGTGTTTCCAGCTGGGGCGGGGGGAGTCAGCCATAGAGGAGCCTGGCCATCCTCCTGCCCTGAAGATTCTTTGAATCCTTCGTCTTTTCTTTTTGTTGGTTTTATTTGCCTATTTATTTGAGACAGGACCTCACTACGAAGCCCAGGCTAGCCTTGAGCGACATCCCTCTGCCTCAGCCCTGCAAGGTGCTGGATCCGGGAATGTGTAGGTTTCTTATCCTTTGGAAGGGTGTGGGGAGGGCTCAGAGCTGCAGGTGCTCCACCCACCCTTCACCAGCTAGGCAGAGAGCACTCGTCACATTTCTGTTGATGAGACTCCAGAGAAATGTGCAGAGCAACTGGGCAGCAAGTGCCAGTCACCTACAGAAAGTAAGAAATGGAAACCTGAAGGGGCTTTGTACTGTGGCTGATGAGAGGCAACCTGGATTCATGGGACTCCAGGATGGGAGGTGGGCAGTCTCAGTGCCAGTGGAAGAAAGGTTGGCTTCTCTGTGATGGATCATCAAACGCATGGCTCCAGCAGTGGCTGATGTTCTCTCCTGAGTGGCTCAGGAGGGCTACTCTGCTGAAGTAGTCATGGGGCAGACACTCTATTCTAGTCGTTCCTTGAAGGCTAAATGCATCAGATTAGGGAGTGGGAGTGGGGAGGGGGCAGTGTCCTGTTTTGTTTGGAAAACATACAAGAGCCACTATTTTTTGTTTGTTTGTTTGTTTGTTTGTTTTTCGAGACAGGGTTTCTCTGTGTAGCCCTGGCTGTTCTGGAACTCACTCTGTAGACCAGGCTGGCCTTGAACTCAGAAATCTGCCTGCCTCTGCCTCCCAAGTGCTGGGACTAAAGGCATGCGCCACCACTGCCCGGCAAGAGCCACTATTCTTTCTGAATGATTCCAGGTCACTGCTCCTCAAGTCACCAGAACAGATCGTTCTACGAATCAGGATGACATCTACGTGCACCCGCTGTGCTCCACTGATTGTATGGGATGCGTTAGAAACAGTTCGGATATTTTGAGTAATACTTCCCGAAAGAGCGTCCTCCACTCTAATCTACTCTGAGGCAGATGGGATGCAAAAGGCATAGAGGTCTTGGCCAAGGTCAGGTGGCCGAGTTAAGGTGAAGTCGGGCCTGCTTTTAGGTCCACTCCCACTGACTCAGAGCTGAGGGCTGAGATCTGCGGAACAGCCCCCCATCTATACTCCCCTAAAGGCTGCCTATCCCGCCCCCCTTCAAGCAACCCTGTTGCCAAGGGAACCCAAACTATTGCACAGATTGAGAAGTGGCTTCCATATTACTTTGTCTTTTATTTTAAAAAGTGTTATTGTTATTTATTTTGATTACTTTTAAATTGTGTGTGTGCGCTTGCGCATGCGTGCACGTATGCTTGCCTGCATGTGGGTATGGGCACAAGAGTAGAGATGCCTGCAGAATCCAGAAGAAGGTGTCAGTTCACCTGGAGCTGGAGTTTACAGGGAGTAATAAGTCACGTGATGTAGGTGCTGGGACACGAATTCAGGTCCTTGAAAGAGCAGTACATACACTTGATTGATGAATCATCTTGCCAGTTCTTCCCCCTCTCCCCACCTCGTTTTCCTGTTTTCTTGTATGTATGTGGGAGGAGGGACAGAGTTTCTCTGTGTAGCCCTTGCTGTCCTGTGAACTCATTCTGTAGGCCAGGCTGGCCTTGAACTCAAAGAGATCCACCTGCCTCTGCCTCACAAGTGCTAGGGTTAAAGACATGTGCCATCATCACCACCTGGTCTAAAAATTATTTTTAAATTTTGTGTCTAGCCATGTATATGTGCATGAGTGTGGATCCTACAGAGTCACAAAGGTGGCGTTGGATCTGGGGATTGAGCTCAGGCCCACTGTAAGATCAGTACTTGCTTCTAACCACTAAGACATCCCCCTCCCCAGTCCCTCTTTACCCCATCTCCATCTTGCCCTTAAAGGTAATGAAAGAGATGCTCAAACAAACATTATTGTTGTTAAGAGAAAACATCACAACACCTTATGGAACACCTGAAGATTTCAGAACTCGATGATGGTCTGAAGCAGGGACCCTAGCCACCCAAAAGTCCCTGGAGAAGATAAAGGACTTCACTCTTCCCAGGAGGCTTCTCTGTCCTTGACCCTTAACTCCTTCCCTCTGCAGATGCTCATGGTATTGTCCCAAGATGTTCAACTCCAGCACCTGAGGAAACAGGATGCCTGGAGAGGTCAGGCTTGCTAACTCCTAGCCCCCAGGCTCTCAGTGGCAGACGACTGTGCAGGGACCAAGGTGGCCTGTGGTTGAGCTGTGGACACTGCACTTGGAGTATCTGTAGTTCCAGACCCCTTTGTTTTCCTGACCCTATGGGTGATGTGATTCATGCTTGCTTCCTATTCTGTCTTCATGGGGTCAAGGGTCCACTTAGCACCTGTATTAGTCTATTCTAGCTTCACGAAAGAGCATGCTATAGACTAGGTGGCTTCTGAACAACAGACATTGATCTCTTGGCTGTGAAGGCTGAGGAGTTCAAGATCAAGAGATTCCGTGTCTCACAAAGGCCAGCTTCCTGAGGACTTCTCATCACATCTTCCCATGCCTGAAGAAAGGAGTCTTTGGGATCACATTCACAAGAGCACTCAGCCCATTCGTGGGGCACCACCCCCAGGGCCTAGTCAGCTCCTGAAGGCCTGCTTCCTGATACTATCACATCATGGACCAGGATTGCAACCTTTGATGGGGGGCAGGGACTTGAATATCCAGTCACTGACAACACCCTTCAAGAGCTCTTAGGATTCAAAGTGATATGTGAATTCTCCATTCTGGAACTGAAACCACCTTCTAGAAAGAAATATACAGAAAGAGAAAGTATATGAATGTCAAGAAGAGAATGTACATCCCTGCTTTCCCAAAGATAACCACTGTGAATTTGGGACTGATCCGACCAAAACATTAATGTCTTAACTTTATAACGTTGATGAAAGTGTCTCCACATTTGCAGCCCATTCACTCCCTTAGATCCTCAACTCCTAAACTCTCTGTGGACATCCTTTTAACTCCCCTGCAAGAGGATAGTCTGTAGGCTTAGCCTAATGGTTGTAACCGCTATACAATCAGCAGTCTCAGCGGCTCTAGATTCTAGATCACAGTACAATGGATATGTTTGCTTATAAAGATATTTTGACATGTTAGTTTATAACTCAAATGGATTGCCAGAGTGGGATCAAGGAGACCAAAAGAAGGAACATGTCTAAGGCTCTTAGTACATCTTTCCAAATTGCCTTCCAAATAGGTCAGATTAATTTATATCTTATTAGGAATCTGTACTGGCTAGTTTTGTGTGTCAACTTGATACAAGCTGGAGTTATCATAGAGAGGAGCCTCCCTGGAGGAAATGCCTCCATGAGATCCAACTGTAAGGCATTTTCTCATTTAGTGATCAAGGGTGGGAGGGCCCATGGGTGGTGCCATCTCTGGGCTAGTAGTCCTGGGTTCTATAAGAGAGCAAGCTGAGCAAGCCAGTAAGCAGCACCCCTCCGTGGCCTCTGCATCAGCTCCTGCCTCCAAGTTCCTTCCCTGTGTGAGTTCCAGTCTTGACTTCCTTTGGTGATGCACAGCAATGTGGAAGTGTAAGCTGAATAAACCCTTTCCTCCCCAACTTGCTTCTTGGTCATGATGTTTTGTGCGGGAATGCAAACCCTGACGAAGACAGAATCTATAAGAACATTAAACATGGCATACCCAATCAATATTTTCTTCCTTCCTTCCCTCCTTCTTTCCTTCCTTCCTTTCTTTCTCTTGTTCTTTCATTCTTTCATTCTTTCTTCCTTTCTATTATTATTTGGTGGGTTCGGGTGTTTTGCTTACATATATGTCTGTTACATGCGTGAAGAGGATGTCGGACCCCTGAGACAGGAATTATAGATGGCTGTGAGCTGCCATATGGGTACTGGGAATTGAACCCAGGTCCTTTGGAAGAAGTGGAAGAGAAGCCAGTGAGCTGTCACTCTGGCCCCAATATTTTCTTTTTTAAAAATCAGTTTTTAGCTTCCCAAGTTTATTCTTGTTAAACAAAACCTTGTGGGTAAGGCTAGAGTCACCTTTGCCCGTGTCTCCTTCTCTCTCCTCCTTTGCTAGTCTTTCCTGTGCCTTGACGTGTGTCTGTCCAACATTTGAAATATGGTGCCTGCTGATATATACTTTTTAAAGTGGCAGTTTCCTTCTCTTGGAAAAAAGCTTGCATAATTTCTGTAAAGAGCCAGGTGGTAGAAATGTTAGGCTTTTATCTGTGCTACAGTGGTCGAACTGAACCTGCTGTTGTAGCACAAAGCAGCACAGACAATATGCACACACAGGAGTGCAGCTGTGTGCCAATAAAACTTTATTTATAAAAAAAAATAGCTGCCAGATTGGATTTGGCTTGTAGGCAGTTGCTGATCTCCCTTCTAGACTGTGAATTCCTTGGATCCAAGGCCAAGGGGATGCACAGTCCCTGTAATGGCCTATGCAGGATTTCCATTGGCAATGACTGGGAGGGAGGGCTGGCTTTTCATCACTGAACTGACTTTAGGTGAGCACAAAGGACATAAAGCCATCATGACCGCACCACTGCCCCTGTTCTCCCTGAACTTTGGCCTTTCTGTTGGGAAGAGGGAGCAGAAATGGAGGACCATTCCCTTGCGACTTGAGTCTTTGAGAATGGCAACTTAAAGAGAAAGCATGCCATTTTCTTTTGCCCTCACCCCAGCAGATCCCAAGGTCCAGAGAAGGTGTGGAATAGTCTCAGGCAGGTGAGAACTATGCGATTGTGCTGGGACCCAGGAGACAGCTCAGTAGGCACAAACCCATACACACACTTATATACATAACTAGAAATAATAATTAACTTTTTTTAAAGATTATTTTATTTATTTTATGTGTATGAATACACTGTAGCTGTACAAATGGCCATGAGCTATCATGTGTGTGGCTGCTGGGAATTGAACTCAGGACCTTTGCTGGCCCCGCTCGCTCCGACGTAATTCACTGTAGTTGTCTTCAGACACACCAGAAGAGGGCGTCAGATCTTATTACAGATGGTTGTGAGCTACCATGTGGTTGCTGGGATCCAAACTCAGGACCTTCGGAAGACAGTCAGTGCTCTTACCCGCTGAGCCATCTTGCCAGCCCAAGAATTAACTTTTAAAAAATGTCATGGCTAGGCACATGCCTTTAATCCCAGCACTTGGGAGGCAGAGACAGGTTTCTGAGTTCAAGGTCTACAGAATGAGTTCCAGGACAGCCAGGGTTACACAGAGAAACTCTGTCTCGAAAAACCAAAAAAAAAAAAAAAAAAAAAAAAATCATGGCAGAGGAGTACCAATAGGCAAGGCAGCATATGTCCAGCAAGCACCTCCTATGCCACAGAGGACTACAGATTGCTACAGAACTCAGTGGTAATCAGATAGGGCTGGAATTGCTAACGATGAGCTCATTGCTGTGGCCGCTCCAGTTATATACATGATGCTGTAGCTAGCTGCTGGCTGCTGAAGGCTACCAGGATGGTGCTGCTTGGGGGTGGTAGAACCTTCAGGAGGTGCAGTTTAGAAGGAGGGTCTGGTGTTAGAAGGACTTGACCCTAGAGGGTGTTGGAGACGGCAGTCTCTTTCCTGGAGCCTCTATTTCCTGCCACCGTCATAGAGCGCCCCCACTGGAGGGCCAAAGCATCGGGGCTGCTTTTGCATTGGAACCTCCCAAACCATGAGCTAAGTAAGTTTTTGTCTGATAAATTATTTGCCTCAGGTCTTTTGTTATAGTCGTGGCAAGCCACCCAGCACAGAAAAGAACACAGAACAAAGAGCTGAAGGGAACAAAGGCTCAGAGCTGGTGTCCTGGTCCTCTGCACCTTACCTCTACTCCAGTGACAGACACTCCAAGTTGTCATTCTGGCCAGTGTCCATTCTAATCTTCCCCTAGACAGGACCCCAGGGGACAATACAGTTCCCAGTAGGTCTCCCTTTCAGCTAGTTGTACTCGATGAGATATGGATGAAAGCTCTTTGGCTGTTTCTGTTTATCCACTACTTGGAATGTTTTTACAATGTCTGGCGCCCCAGCAGCCAGGATGAAGCCATCTTGCAGACAGAAGCCATGTGCTGAGGCTGGTGGAATAAAATACAGAAACGTGGCTGCCTTACTCTAGACTCTGTCTGTTTGTCTTTTAATATGAGAGAGAAAATAAATCTCTATCTTGTTCAAGCCATATCGACCAGGTCTCCTTTACAGGAAGATAAATGCAGTTCCTAAGTGTTAAAGTCTCAGAGGAGCGGGGCCGCAGCGGCACACGCCTTTAATCCCAGCACTTGGGAGGCAGAGGCAGGTGGATTTCTGAGTTCGAGGCCAGCCTGGTCTACAGAGTGAGTTCCAGGTCTACAGTGAGCTATACAGAGAAACCCTGTCTCGAAAAACCAAAGGGGGAAAAAAAGCCTCAGAGGAAACCAGAATTTATAGGACACACGAGCTTTGCTAAGAGGGGTCCATCTGGTCAGCTCCAAACATTGCTCTTTTCCTGGCTTCTGACCCAAGACCTCAGATATAACACTGATATGCCAGTCAGGGGCCGAACCGTGGTGGAACCGAAGGTGAAGGGAGGAAGTGAATTAGAAGGAGGCTTTCCTTACTGGCATCGAAACAATGGCTATGGGAGGCCACGCTGTAGATTCAAAATGGATGAGACAGTAAGACAGTTGGATCCATGCAGGTTGACTGGTACTGAATCAGGGAATGCTAAACACACTTTCCTTCCACTGGCTCAAGTACTAAAGTTCCCCCGAAGAGCAATTACAAGAACGGTTCATGTAGGGGGTGAGGTGGGGTAGAAAGGAGTCAGCTGAGGCCCAATCAAAGAAGATCTGTGCTCCTTCCTTCCCAGTGGGTGAGCAGCTGACCAGGTCCACCGATTGCCAGAGCCATGTGCTCAAGTTTACACCATGAGGGCAACCCACAGGACACTAAGTTCTAGACCAGTTGTCTCTTTTGGATGGAACAAATTTGCACCCGCTACCATCTTTATGCTCTGAGTTCCATAGATAGAGAGACAGGTAAAAACAGGTCTCATAGGGCTGGAGAGATGCTTCTGTGGTTAAGAATACTTACTATTCATGCCCAGGACCTGAGTTTAGTTCCCAGCACCCACATAACGGTGCTCAAAACTGTCTGCAGTTTCAGTTTCAGGGGATCTGATGCCCTCTTCTGGCCTCTGTAGGCATTGCACACACATGGTGCACATATTCAGGCAAAACGCTCATATACATAAAATAAAGTAAATAAAATTTTAAAAATAGTCAAAGGAAGCCACTCTAGCTGTGTGTGTTGACACATGTCTTTAATTCCAGAGGCAAGAGACTGTGGCAAGAAGACCATTAATTAGATGCCACTCTGAGGTGTCTGTTTTGAGCCCCACCCACACCCCTACACCCACACCAAGTGGGGCAGCCAAGGAGAAGCATTCCTTTGGAGCTTTGACTTACAGTCCCACCAGGAGCTCTAAGTACAGCCTTCATTGATTCAAAAATGGCTATCTGAGGTGCAGAGGTCCAAGGGCCACACTATCTGAAGCCAGTTGTAGAGTGGGTCTCACAGGAAGCCCATTTTGTCCAAGGATAAAGACCTAGAGGAAGGCCTGGCTCTGCAGAGTCTAGGGCAGAATCCTCACAGAGCCTCTGGAAGTGGCCAGCCCTTGCTTAACCTTGAAAGAAAGTCAAGTCACCAGGGGAGGCTTCCTGATGTGTCCTTGTCCTGACGAGTGGAGCAGCAGCAGCAGCAGCAGCAGCGAGGTTCCCCTCCGACAACGCCCTATCAAGACAATCTGCAGATTTTCCTCCAGCAGGCATATCTGCTGCAAAGATAATGTAGGTATTTTCAGCCAGCCCAGAGCCAGAAAGATAAGGGGGAGAAGAGCGGGAGAGAATTTGATTGAATAACCAAGATAAATTTACTGTACCACAGGAAATCGAAATGCAAAAATCAGGATTGGGAACAACTGAAATATTTAAAAAGACGAGAGAGAGAGAGAGAGAGAGAGAGAGAGAGAGAGAGAGAGAGAGAGA
>JADRCD010179782.1:10661-34913 GCA_019843815.1 Montemys delectorum
AGAGAGAGAGAGAGAGAGAGAGAGAGAGAGAGAGAGAGAGAGAGAGAAGGGATGGGCAAGCTTACCCCTTCCTCCCATGAGCTCGTGAATATTGTAAAAGATAATAGGGTTGAGAAGGAAAGGGACCAGAATAGAAACTAGCCATTATGAGAGGACAGAATGACAGGGTCCGGGTTACAAATGGGAATATAATTAAGGAAGGAGGAGAAGTGAGAAGGCTTTGGGGTTGATCTCTTTGGCCTCAGGTCTCCCGATTAGGGCTGAGAGAGCAGGCCTGTCTGCTATAGAAGCCTTCTTCTCATCCTCTCTAGAGTCTGTGAATGGGGCTGGGTTGCAATGGTCTTGGTGGTAAGCCCGAGGGCTGCAGGTTAGACTGGCCCATTGGCTTGGCTGCTGTGACTAAGACCACAAGAATCTAAATAGTTTAGGTCAGGTAGGAGTTTGCATCACCTAATGTGTAGCAGTTTGAGCTGAGTTTTCCATTCAAGATCCTTCCATCATCCCTGGGCGCTGTCTTCAAGGGCTGAGGCTGAGCTGCCGTGGCTCCAGCTAGATAGAAAGGGACAGAGCCTAGAGAAAACCCAGTCACATGTCCTTTCTTTCTTCCCTTCTTTGGTTTTTCAAGACAAGGTTTTTCTGTGTAGCCCTGGCTGTCCTGGAACTCACTCTGTAGACCAGGCTGGCCTCGAACTCAGAAATCCACCTGCCTCTGTCTCCCAAGTGCTGGGATTAAAGGCGCGCACCGCCACCACCAGGCAGGAAATGTAGTTTTTGCTATGCACTCAGGAAGATGGGAATAGGGTCTTGGAGGATGAGCACAGATGAAGACCACAAAGCACTAGTTGGAACCAAGGGACAGAACAGCTGAGATTTTGCTGGGAAGGGACAGTGAGACTCTGGTCTTGGAGAGAGCTGCCCATGGCTCCGCATGGACTTTTGCTGCTGTCGGAGAGATCAGCTACAGACCTCCCATCAGGACCAGTGGGGTCTGGGAGCAGACGTACTTCTTGGTGAAGATGTGGCCCATCATTTGGCACGTCCTCGCAAGTGATCAGCCCCCACCTGTCTCCTCTAACCACTCCAGGCTGCAAGAGGAGAAAACTGCCTGTATTTCCTGCTCACCAATGTCTGCAGCATCTTGGCATAAGTCTCTCTCCCTCCCCTCTCGAACTGAGAGCAAAATCAGGGACACAAGAGGGGCATGTTAAGCAATCAGTGGCTAATGGAAGGAGTAACCCCTCAGGATTGGACATTCAGACTCAGGTACAGAGTGAAGATGCGTGAAACACAGGCCCATGGCTGCAATCAGCAGCGAGGCAGGGGGCTCTTTCATAGAGCAATGGGGGTGGAAAGTCGAGGTCCCATCTATCAGGCCCTGTCAGCTTAGACCCAGACTGTGTTTCCTCTGAGGAGCCTGGATTACATGTATGCTAATTGTCAGTCATTGGCATGATTTCCCGAGCTCCTAGCTTAGGATCAGTCTTCACGGTGTCTATTTTTCCCCTGTGGGGTCATCTCTGCAATCAATATACCTACCTTGACAGGGGCTGGCTGCTGGGCAAGATGAATCTGATCATTCCAGCTCCTTTCTGTTTTTAAGAGCAAAAATCTGTGCACAAAACCTTTCAGTGATCCACAGGCCACTATGTTGCTCACCTACCGCCCCCATCCCGGTCCACCATCAGCCTGCCAGTTCTTTCTTAAACAATGAAACCGTTTTCTCTCTTCAGATAAAAAGTCAGGCCTCAGAGACCTTGAACTCAAGTCAAGAGACCTGAGCTGTCTTGGGGTCTCTCTGAAGAGCTGCTGTAAATGCTGTTGTCTCCAGGCCTCTCCCCGGTGTGTCTTGGAAGCAGGCTGCACCCTTGTTTCTCAGGGACAGGCAAGGGAGACTGTGTTTGTTAGAGGGTTGCATTGGGGTCCTAAACCATGCGGTTCTGTGGGATCTTCTGGGTAGGTGCCTTGGTCTTACTCTTTGGGCTGCCTAAGGGACATCCTAAGAGCCTAAGAGCTCACTACTGGCTTTGTTTCCGCTCATCACTAGAGTCTTATTTAGACACAAAACCTTAAGAAACCTGCTTCCTGATTCCCAAGAGTCCATCCACCTCATTTCCTTCCTCTCTGGGTTGTATAGACAAGCTCCTGCGAGGACACTGTCTCATCAAGCTCCATACTTTCAAATGTGGAGCACAAAACTCTTTTTTTTTTAAGTAGAGTTGATATTTCAACCTCTCCAAAGGTCATACCTCTCTCTCTCTGTCTCTCTGTCTCTCTGTCTCTCTCTCTCACACACACACACATACCCCAACAGCTAGGAAATAACCAGTTGATAATAACCAGTTAATAGTAACCAGGTGATTGACTATTAGTGAGCTGGGCTTGGCAGAAGGCAGCCATAGTCCCTCCCTAGTTCTGTACACACTGAGTCTGTGCATTCAGGATTCCTGTCTCTTGCTTTCTGAATGCTCCCAGGTTTTAATTCAGAGGTGAGGTCTGTGGAGGAGTTAGGGTAGAAATCAGGACGAACTATATTGGCAGTCTCATGGGACCCAGTGGTGCCACCCAGATGCAGCCCTTCAAAGTCCAACTTCCAGAACCATGAATTCAAATAAACCTCTCTTCTTAAAAAGGTTACCCAGCCTCAAGCCTTACATCTTAGTAACATAGAACAGAACATGCACCCATTATTCCTTACTTCGGAGCCTTAGTAGGAACGCTGAAGCAAAAATCATTGTGATATCCGGGTGTGGTCTCAAGGCTCATTTCAATAGAAGGTCACAGCCATTTTGCAATACGCTTTGTTGCTCCTCCCATTTGGGGGTGGGGTCTGTTTGTCTACCTCTAGTATCTGGGTTGGTTCTGGGCCTGGCTTTGCTCACTTAGAATGGACAAAGGGATGGGCTAGGCAACTTTGGGGCATTTGTGACTGTGATGGTTTGTATATGCTCAGCCCACTATAAGAAGGTGTGGCCGTGTTAGAGTAGGTGTGGCCTTGTTGGAATAGGTGTGTCAGTGCGGTTGTGGGCTTTAAAACCCTCAACCTAGGTCCCTGGAAATCAGGATTCAGCTAACAGCCTTCAGATGAAGATGTAGAACTCTGTTTCTTCTGCGCCATGCCTGCCTGGATGTTGCCATGTGTCTGCCTTGATGATAATGGACTGAACCTCTGAACCTGTAAGCCAGCTCCAGTTAAATGTCGACCTTATAAGAGTTGCCTTGGTCATGGTGTCTGTTCACAGCAGTAAAACCCTACCTAAGACAGTGTCCTTAGCTCCTCCTTTCTTCCTTGTTTGTTGTGTGTGTGTTTTATTTAAAATTACTTACGTATCTGCTTGTTTATTTATTTAAATTTGAGACACAGTTTCCTGTAGCCCAGGCTGGCCTTGAACTCTTGGTCTTCCAGTTTTGACCTCTGAAGTGCTGGGAGTTGCCACTACCCTGGCTCTGTACCTTTTCCTATACTGTCTTGGAATGTTGTCTCAAAGAAATGTCTTTGTGGGATGTACATCCAGGAAGCATCGTGGCTGAAAGACCACAAGGAGAAAAAGGTTCACCACTATCCAACACTGGTACCAACTGTGTAAGGGAGGGCTTCTTGGAGCCCCAAGCCTGTCAACCCTCCCACTGAGCACAGCTGCACAAGCCAGACCAAACAAAGCCAGCCTAGGAGCAGGCCACCAGCCAACCGGAACGAGAAATAAAAGTTGTTTTCAGTCACAAATAGAATATGATAAATAATGAATGGATATAATATTAAGTGTGTAAGTGCTGGGCAGCTTTGGATGCCGCAGTGAGGACCTGAGGCAGGGGAGTGTTAGAAAAGGGGAATGACCACTCAAGCCCTCACACAAACACGGTTTAGTATTTCATTTTCTATATACATTTTCCCAAAGTTTTATCTTGTACATTTCCAGATATACATTAAAAGTGAAGATGTGTGTGTGTGTGTGTGTGCGCGCGCACGTGCTCGTGTGCATGCATGCTCACCCACCACAGCACTCATGGAAGTTTGAGGGCAGCACCGGGTGCTGGTGCTTTCCTTCCACCTTGTTTGAAGCAAGGCCATCTCACTGTTCCCCTGTGTCTGTCTCCCATCCCATCTCAGCAGCTCTGGGGCTATGGGTACGCCTAGTCTACCTAGCTTTATCATGGGTTCTGGGGATTTGAACTTACATCCTCACAATTGCTTTACCCACTAAGCCACTTGTCCATCTCCTTTCTTGTTTTTTTTTTTTTTTTGATACATTTCAGAATTGTAAACATCAGTCCCTCCACCCCCAAACACACCAGCACCCTAGGCATGCTGTTTTTCAGTAGCTGTAATATTATAATACCTAACGTGTAATTTTGCACCCTGCTTTATTCAATTATCATGATAGATGAACTCATTTGGATGTTATGAAACTCTTTGTGAAATTTATTTTTAATGGTAGATAATATACTAAGGAGATGCGCTGCCATCTATTTTTCCATATTATGATTGTTGGATACTTGTGATTTTTCTAGCTTCTTCTCTGTTATTATAAGCTACCCATCAAACACCCTTATTTCCAGGTAAAGGAAAAAGGCCAGAGGGCTTAAACAACTCATCTGATGGGCGCTGGGATAAGAGACAGTGTACAATTCTCGTTAAATAAAACATTTCTTTCCTCTTATGGGAGGGAATTAGATCATTCTGAAGAGCTTGGATCTGGGCACTGAAGACAGCTAGCTTCTGTGCTTAGCTGGATGTCCTGGCTGAATCCTACCACCTCTCACCCTCCTTGTCCAACTGCATGCCCTAGATGAATTCCCAGTACCTCCCATCTCCTCTTCCTTCCTGTGAGCTGGGAATGGTAAGTGCCATGGCTCAGAGTGTTAGAGTGCCTGGCACAGGCCTCCACGGATACCATTTCGTCCACAGCCGCAAGGTTTTAGTGCATGTGCTGTCGAAGTGAGCACGCAGTGAAGTTTTAGAAGCAAAGGTATTTACACATATTTACACATACGGACTGTCACACACGGGACCCACATAGGAGTAAAATTAAACTAAACTAGACAGCGCACAAGCTATGAGTATGTCAAAGACAGTTCTTGAGCAGAGCCCTCTGACGATACAATGTAACCGTCTTCTTAGAGGTCCACCTGGTTCATATGCAGCCACTGCTCCCAGTTGTTTTGAACAGCTGCCCAGGTCAGGGAAGGTGCTCTTCTGATTATTACAATTTAAAAAAAAAAAAAACCGAAAGTGTGTGTGTGTGTGTGTGTGTGTGTGTGTGTGTGTATGAAGGCTAGAGGACAATTTTGAGTGCCACTCTCAAGAATACTGTCCACCTCCTCCTGACATAGGCTCTCTCTGGCCGACGAGCCTGAGGAATCTCCTGTCTATTTTCCCAGAGTGGGATTGCAAGCATGCACAGCTACCACAGCCAGCATTTTTACTGTGTTTTTAGGTACTGAGCTCAGGCCCTTGTATCAACAAACACTTTACCCACTGAGCCATCTCCTTAGTGCTGTCTTCTTCTAAACGAGTCCTTGCCCTCCAGGTTGGCCTTGAACTTGTAATACAGCTAAGGATGCCCTGGAACTCTTGATCTTCCTGTTATTACCTTCCCAAGAATTTCAGAATATAGTTTTATGTGGTATTTGGGATAGAACCTAGGGCTGTGTGCATGCTAGGCAAGCACTCTACCAGCTGGGCTACATCTTCTTGCCATTCTTGAGCACTACATACCAATCAAGATAAAACCAGACCTTGAACTAGCCTTTAGTCCCTGGTAACATTTACTTTGGTAACATTCCTGGGCAGGAAAAGAATGTTCCATTTGAAGATGTTCCAAGTTGTCTCTGACCATGATGAAAAAGAGCCTAAGCAAGGAACATGGGGTGAGGGTCCCAGAACAAATGTCAGATGCTGTGGGAGAGAACACCTCAGGGTCAGAGCTGGCAGTCTGTGAGCAAGCACGGTCAGGTTATCAAAACAGAGTCTAGGTGGAGAAACAGGAGATTAGAAAACGGGAGAAACTGGATCTCTGCAAAGGAGAGGGGCTGTGGTCACAGTGGGGGATGACTTTCCCTGAGCCAAACTTGGAGGTTGACTGTGTGCGAAGAACTGTTCCTTTAAGAATGTCCAGGCAGACATGGTGGCATATACTTGTAACCTCAACATTTGGATGGCGGAGGCAGAAGGATTGCAAGTAGGAACTCAGCCTTGGCTACCAGTGAGACCCTGTCTTAAAAAAGCCAAGAGCTGGTGTATGTAGCTCATGGGAGAACATTTGTCTGGCATGTGCAGATCTTGTGTTTGATCCCAAGCACTAGGAAAAAGTGGTGTGTGCGTATGGGCGTGTGTGCACATGTGTGTGCCCATGTGTGTGCCTGTGTGTGTACCGTGTGTGTGTACTATGTGTGTGTTGTGTCTGAGTGTGTGTACTGTGTGTATCTGTACACTGTGTGTGTGTTGTGCCTGTGTGTGTGTACACTGTAGCAGAGAGAAACCTCTCACTTGTCTCGTGTAGCTGGATTCTAATGATTCTTGACACTCTCTTCCAGGCCATTATCATTTTTGTAACCATTCTCATCACTAGCCATGGCAACTAGAACTGGGGGAAGCAGTGGCTCCTTATGGGTAGTGTGAGCCTAGTAGGGGGTAGGACTCACAAGGCTTGGGTGGTATGTGTGACATGTGGCTCTTCTTTATTCTTTTTATCTTGAATCCCAAGGAAAGGAACTCCAGAATTGGGCTTCATTTTTCCTGCAATGTTTCCTCAGAGACCTGGGAGGCCAGAAGTCTCCTTCCTCTTAGCCCCCAAGGCAGGAGTGACATACCTGGTCTCCATCCTCTTTGGGCAAACAGGGGAGTCCGGGGAGAGTCCAACGGAAGGCCAAGGAGGTATAGTCTCCATGTCAGGTCTACCTCATGTTCCACTCACAGGAAATACCTTGCACCTTACATCAGCTTCTCGGCGGGTGTGGCTCACTGGACTGAGTCTTATCCGGACTTCCGTGATTGTGAGCTTTAAATAGTGACAGACCCCAAACTTCCCCAAACTTTACCGAGATAATTACTGTTCTTACCTAAGATGTTTTCTTTCTTTCTTTTTTACCCAAATTATTCTGGGATCTGAGCAGCTTGGTGAGGGTAAAGTTAGGAAAGAGAGATCAATGTAAGTGGCTGGCTGATGGCTAATGGCCTTTAGAGTGTAGAGATTGGGTAAACAGATTTAGCCACTGATTCAACATATTAATTGTTTGTTAACCTTTGTCTAACCTTTAGGAAGCCTCTGAACATGTGGATTTTAAACCCAGAGTACACTTGAGGTATTCCCATGACAGAGTCCATTTTTGCAAGGTGTTAAAACTCATTAATGTTCTGTTGAAGCAGGGCAGAAAAGGGGGGTTGGGGGGGACACAAAGCATATCAAATAGAGAACTAATCAAGCAAATTAATGTATGCAGCAGGCTCGCTCCCCAGCTTGTGGAAATATTCATTTGTTACCTATATAAGCTATAATTACATAAAGCGCAGGCGATTGCTGGATAGAGGGTGATTTAAGGGTTGAGAGAGCAAACGTAATAACAATAGCGTGATCCTAATAGCCGTCATCAGTCTAATAACGTTGGCCCCTGGCTAGCACTCTCATTTGGGGATCTCAGAGCGTGTTAGCCACGTTAATTAATCCTTTCGCCCTTAAGCCTTTGAGGGTTGGTAGAACCATTAGCCCCTCTTACTTCAGGTGAGAGCACAGGACAGCAGAGCTGGGAAACTGAGGAACAGCTGTGAAATCCTGCTTCTTACCCCGTTCCCCTGCCTCTGTGTACAAGCCGGCTCCAGAATGGGAGGCAGCTCTCTACTGGGAGGCGTGGGCTTGGCTCTGTGACATTTGAATAAGGAGAATGGATTGTCATCTTTAAGTACCGAAAGCATGTAACCCTTCAACCTGCATTTCTCAAGTGGGGAGAAACCAGGAGGTTGTTCACCAAATTCAAGGTGAGCAACTTCCAAACCTCCCCGAAAAGATCTTGCCTAATACTGCAAGCCCTAGAGAAGTCGGGGGCTGATTCTGTGGTCCCCTTGGCTTCCCTATTGTACCACCCAAGACCATTTTCTGGTTTAAACTCCATGGACAGAAATGTTGTTGTGTTTTGTCTTAAATATTTTATGATCCTGGCTTCCCTGTGAGCCTTAGTCTGTCTTCCCCAAAGTTAGCAATCACTGGGTTTTTGTATTTTGGAGATTAACTCTTGGAGTCTTTCCCAAGTGATCTGGTCTCTCAGATCATGAAGGTCCTGGCTTTCCTCTATCCAGTTGTCCCCACAGCTTGTTCAGGTTAGTCAGTCATCTGGATGACATTTCCTGCTTTTCTGAAGGAACCAAAAAGGACTTGGCTGTCTTTGTGCAGGTAGTATGAGGAGCCCCCATACCTGCCCCTGTAGAAGCAATGCCCGATGCCTCTTTCCCATCATGCTCTCTCCTGTTCTCTACTTATTGCCTGCAGTTGCGTAAGGTCCTGCTAAGCCCTCTCGCTGTCTCTGTGCTAGGAATTGACTGAGCCCAGGGCTTTGCTAGCAAGCACTTTATCACTGAGCTATGTCTCTATCTCCTTGGCCTCTCTCTGGCTGTGTGATTTCTGGCTCAGGCTTCTGCTCCTTTCAGCTTCAGTTCTTAGCTCCCAGGTCACAAATGAAGAGACAAGGAGACATTCCTCTGACTCCCACATGTGACAGCCATGGAGGCCTCATTGCCCATGGCCAACCTACTCTCTGGTCCTGGAAAGGAGAATCTCTACCTCTTCTGCAGAGGGCTGACTTCTAGACCCTCAAGGAAATTCCCCCAATAAAGTGGCTATTCCTCAACCTCTCTAACTTGGGGCACATCAACCAGCTCAGGAGTCTATGACTGCTCCAAATCTTCCCCTCTTCTCAGCCACCAAATTGAGACCTTCTCCTATCCACATAGTCAACCATCACCACTTTTAGTTTCTCTTCCCATACCCTCTGTGTGTGTGTGTGTGTGTGTGTGTGTGTGTGTGTGTGTATTTAACAGGGTCTTACTGGATAGCCTAAGCTGGCACTAGAACTATATAGCCCAGACTGGTCTCCAACTCATGATCCCCCTGCTTCAGCCTCCTGGTCATGTTATGTCAAGATCAAAACAGCTACAAAGCCACACACAAAAACCTTACAAACAAAAGAATAAAACAATATGAAAACTAACAAATGAAAACAGGCAACCAATCAATCAAACAGCAACAACAAAGGAAAAAAAAAACACAGAAGTAAAAAGAATCACACCTTACAAACTGTCTCTCATGTGTTGAATGCTTGATTCCCAGTTGGCGACACTGTTTTGGAAGATAGAAGTAGCTGATCATATTTCCATTCACACACAGGAAACACACACACAAAGAACAGGAAATGACTTGAGGTTGTTTGTCTTAGTTAGGGTTTTATTGTTGTGAAGATACACCAAGGCAACTCTTATAAAGGCAAACATTTAATTGAGGCTGGCTTACAGTTTCAGAGGTTCAGTCCATTAACATCATGGCAGGAAGCATAGTAGCATGCAGGCAGATGTGGTGCTGGAGAAGGAGCTGAGAGTTCTGCATCTTGAATCAAAGGCAACCAGGAGGTTGCCTTTTGCATTGGGCAGAGCTTGAGCACTAGGAGACCTCAAAGCCTACACAGTGACACACTTCCTCCAACAAGGCCACACCTCCTAGTAGTGCCACTTCTCATGGGCCAAGTATATTCAAACCACCACACTATTAAACCCTCAAAGCCTACCCTAGTGAACAAGGTTCTACCTATAGGTTTTACAGCCTTCACAGACAGGGTCACTAGCTGTAGACCAAGTGTTAAAATACACAAGCCTGTGGAGGACATTTCTCATCCAAATCCCTTTACACACTCAGCGACTAACCAACATGCCTCACACCTACCAAATCCTGGATTTTTTTCCCCTGAGTCTTCAGTTTGCATCAATCCAGCCTGACTCCAGCACACATGCGCCCTACGATATCAGCCATATCTCAACCTCAAAAGATTAGGACTATGCCTCCTCTCACTTCAAGGCCATCAACAATGAGCAATTGGTGTTTAAAATGTACCTGGTTCTCACTGAGACACACTGTAAGAGTCAAACTTGTATCAGACTAGAAATCTTAGTAAAAAAAGGAAGAACATAAAATGTTCCAGTAATTTTTATATGAATTATACAGCTGAATGATATTTTAGATACATTGGATTAAATAAGATATATTAATTTTCCTGGTTTCTTTTTCATCTTAAGATGGGTACTAAAGGATTTTAAGTTGCATAAATGGTTAACCTTAGGCTTCTCTTGAGCCTAGATCTAAAAACTCAGAACTCTATTTTCTCTGGGCTGCTCACTTGCTGAGTGTGGTGGTTTGAATGCTTGGCACTGTTAGGAGGTGTGGCCTTATTGGAGGAAGTGTGTCACTGCCTATGCTCAGGCTCTGCCCAGTGATGAAGAGAGCCTCCTCTTGGCTGCCTTTTGAAAGACAGTCTCTTCCTGGCTGCCTTTAGATCAAGATGTAGAAGTCTTGGTTCCTCCAGTACCATGTCTGCCTACATGATGCATGCATGCTTTGCACTATGATGATAATGGACTGAGACTCTGAAACTATAAGCCAGCCCCAATTAAATGTTGTCTTTTATAAGAGTTGTCTTGGTCATGGTGTCTCTTCTCAGAAATGGAAAGCCTAAGACACTCAGCTCAGAATTATCACCTTCTATGGGCTGTTTCCTAGAAGAAACGCGTGCACCTCTCTCAGTGCACTGGAGGTCCTCAAGGGTCTGTGAGCATCTCTCTCAGTGCACTGGAGGTCCTTGCCAATAGGGTTGTACCCTGCTATCCTAGATTGAATCCTACACCCCTCTTTCTATTTTTCACTCTCATCACTAAACATGCTGACTATTCAAGCCTGCCTCTGTCTGACAGCTGATAGCTCTGCTGATGGTGTTCCTAGCCTGTCATTGCTTTGGGAACAAGAAGGTATCTCAAATGAGAACAAAACCCCGTGACAGCCAACGACCTGTATTCCCTTAGAAATGCTACCCTGGAGAGGTCTCTTGAAGAGAGGCATCCTGTAATGTCAGCTTCTCTGCCATTGTCAAAGGCCAAGGGGACCTCTCATCTTCCACTGGCTGGGCCCAGAGTTCAGCTCCTCTCTCTGTTGTCGGAGTGACAAGAACAGACAGTAAGGAGCCTCTACCTGACCTGTTCAGCTTCCTCAGTTTGAAGCACTCCCTCTCACCCATCTTGGTTCTGGACTATTTGGGCTTTGCTGTTGCCCTCTCCAAATCTTCTCCTCCCTTGAGAGATACTTAGAGATACTTGGTCTCAACTCTAGAACAAGAATGACATTAACCAGTCCTGTTTATTGAGTGCTGAGTGTGTGCCAGACATTGAAGTCTTCTATGCATATCTCCATTAAATCTTTCATTGACCCTGAGGGGTAGATCCTAGGACACCCCCCCCAAGCCTACTCCAGAGGAAGTTGAAGCTTAGAAAATAGCCGTATTATAAACTGAGAGAAAGAGAGAGAGAGAGACAGAGACAGACAGAGAGAGAGACAGAGAAACAGAGACAGAGAGACAGAGACAGAAACACAGAGAGACAGAGACAGAGCTGGTACTCAGGCCTGATCAGACTCCAAAGCCAGGCTGAAAATGCTACAATGTTGCCAAGTGTATATTTGAAACTTGAAATTCTGTGAGTGGTATACAGATATTTTTCTTTCCAAAAAATTAACAAAGCACCCTTAAGCTGTCCCCTGCAGTCCTGTTCCTGCTTCCCCTTGCCTAACTCTTCCAAGAGGAACCTCTGCCTACCCATTTTGCTTTGTTTTGTAGCATTGGGGATTGAACCCACAGCCTCACCCATGCTAAGTAAGCACTCTACCACTAAGCTACAACCTTAGCCCCTGCCTATGCGTTAGGATATATGTTCACTCACAGACCAACATTTAGATCTTTAAGTGTTTCTTGTGTTGTTTGTTTGCCACACATACAGCATCATGTTATACTCATGGTTTTTGGATGTTCTACCCCCACCCCCACTTGTATCTTAAAGATCTTTCTATATAAGTAATTATGGACTGGCTTAGTTATTATTTCCTACATGCTAAGCATGTACTTATATAGGTGAGCTACATTCCCAGCCCATTTTAAAAACAAATGTTATTATTGTTGTTATTATTATTATTATTGTTATTATTATTATTATTATTATTATTATTATTATGTGTGTGTGACATGGGTCATGGGAGGGAACAGGTCACGATTCATGGTGCTAATTCGAAGGTCAGAGGACAATTTTGTAGAGCTGGTTCTCTTCTTCTACCTTCCTGTGGGTTCTGGGGATCAAACTCAGGCTGCAAGACTTGCTCAGCAAGCGTCTTACCCACGATCCATCTCGCTGGCCCCCATTATATTTTAATAACTGTAGAACATTATCGATTTCCCCAACGTTGCGTGAACACCCTTATCAGCCTTGCATCCATCTACGGCTTTGCACAGATCTGAACGTTTGCTGTGGAGATGGATGTCTGCGTCTCCTGGGCCAGAGCGGTTGCGCATTTACATTTTGATCAACATGGACGCGATGCTTTTGAAAAGGCCTCTGCTTCCTCTGACCCTCAGTGAGACGCCAATCTTCCTCCTTGTTCCGCAGATGTAGGAATCCCCACTAGCCTTCCCACCCTATTTTTCTGTCTTAGGACCCTCATACCTTAAATTTCCTGCTATTCTGCCACTGTGACCACATCATTTTCCTGGATGGGGGGTGGGGTGGGTGGGTCTATCATCCTGGATGACAAGTTGTCCCCTACAATGAGATTTGGAGACGTCACCAGCAGCCACTGTTTAATATTTATTGGGAGCCTGCTGTGTGCTGGGCCCACACAGCAACCAAGAAGACCTTTGGGAAGGAAACCTGCAGTGATTTGAAGGCACAGATTACTTAATAAAAAGCGACAGCCCCATCAGAGGCCACAGGGGCTCGGCGACAGGCCCGTCAGGGGCCACAGGGGCGCTGCCGATTCCCTGGATGTCTGTACGCTACTGGTGAAGCAGGTGGGGGTGTGTCCCCCCTCTGAGAAGCCACATTAAGAAGGCAGCTGGTCTCCTAAAGGACGTCTGTGCAATTCGATGGAGCTCATCACTTTCCGGTCTATGAGCAATTAAATTGCACCAGGAAGCCCTGTATCCTTATATCATCCCCTAACGACTTCGGGCTGCAGGAGTTGGATGCAAAGAACCCACATCACTGTGCAACTGGCAAAGTCTCACCTTGTTTCAAGGGCCAAACATTCAGTGCAGTTCCAATTTGTTCTCCTGCCAAGACCAGAAAGCAGCTGGCTTTGTCCCTGCACCTCTGGAGTTAGGCACCCTTTGAACCCTCGGAACAGCTTGCCGATAGAGCCGCTTTTTTTTTTTTTTTTTTTTTTTTTCCCTCCGACTCTGATACCTTCAACCCAGCCCACTCTCACTCCGCCTCCCCCGCCCTAAAGACTTTTGTTTTCTGCGAGTCCCATCCCAGGGCCTGTCAGATTGCATTTTTTATTGCATGGAGACAAAAAGCCATCTGGAGCCCCTGGTCTACTGATTGCCTTTCCCAGGGTCTCCTGCCAGGCCCCCCGATTAAGAGTCACCCCCCACCACCAGCCCTCACTCTTTATTTTTTAACCCCTCTCCTGCCCCCTCCTCAGAGCTGGTGCCTTTGTCCCTCTGCTCTCCTCCTCACCCTGTCACTGAGGTCCGGCTACCTTGTCTTGGTGGAACAATGCGGGCTGTCAGCTTTTATTAAGCGAGCTGAGAAAAGCGCCGCGATTTCAGGTGGCTGAACGCTTACAAATTCTGCCTTTCATTCTACCAACCCGGAGTTTCTTTCCTGGTTGCCAATAGACTCTTTTTTGGTGGTGGTGGTGGTGGTGGGGGGAAGGGTTGTAACTATTCCCCTCTGCTTTTCTTCTTCTCAAACCATCAGCTCCAAAACTAAGCTGCCGGGGAGAGCCTTTGCAAGGTCATTTAGCCAAGGACACAGCACAGGTGAGGATCAGCTGCAGCAGCCCTGTCGGAAAGCTAGCCTCCAAATGCCTGGAGGGCGGAGTGATCTGAAAAGCAACTGAGGCTGCCCCTCCCAAACCCCCGGCCCGCTTCAGTCTGGGTGGGGTCCCAGTCTAGTGTTTGCAGTTAAGGTTCCAGGCAACTTATGAGCATGTGGGTGTTACTGCTATAGGGTTGAAACTCAAGCTCAAGAGATCGCTAGAATCTAGATGTGCAGAGAAACAGCCCCAAATATAAGGCACATAAAATTCTGCTTATGGACGTGAGCTTGCCAGGCACAAAGGGAGCTCCGCCCTCTCCCCCCATGCCCAGATGCGATAGGATGAAGAAGTGCAGGATGAAGGAGTGTAGGAATCCAATGCATTAGAGAAAGCCTGGCAGACAGCAAGTGCCAGTGTAGATTTCAAGCCATTAAGGTATGGACTCCGCCCTGTGGAAGCCATGTGGCCTGGGATCGCAGTGGTCTCAGCCGACTGTCTCCATTTCAAAGAGCTCACAGGAAGACTGAGAGAGAGGTTGGATGGAAAGTTTCACAGGACATATGCAATCAGTGCTGGCAAATTGGTTATCATCTCTCATCAGGCTCTGGGGTCCAGGCCCCCCTCCTACCTTAATTCTTGCTTGGTAGTGATCTATAATCCACTGTTGCTTCCTGAGAGGGAATGCTCATTCTCAGGGGCCAGTCCCCAATAGGAGGATGGGGCTGAGATTCCCATGTGTCCTCTACAGCCATGTCCCCTTGGATGGCTTCAGGTTGCAAAAACATCAAAAAAAAAAAAAAAATCCAAAAGAGTGTCCTCAAGCAGAACTCAGCCAGGCTTCCAACGCTGGGTTCGAGATCTGCTCCAAGGAGTGGGGCAAACTCATTTACAGAACCCGACAATTGGCCTTTAGATCAGAGGCCTGAACAGAAGCATAAAGCATGAACATATCTGTTGTTCCCTCAGCTGACGTGAGCCTGAATTTGACCTTGAGCTGATTCATGCCAGCACTTGACCAGAGACTCCATAGAAGAGTCACTCAGTGAATGTCTGTCCATGGATAAACACTGACCCCAGCTTCCTAGAGGCTCTGAGGTAGGGTGGAGCAAACTCCCAGTTCCCGATCACACACATTTCCCATTTAATTCTCAAAAGTCCTGTGAAGTAGGTTTTATTACCCTCATTTTACACAAGAATAAATGGAGACTCAGAGAGTTTAAGAAACTAGCCCAAGGCCTTGGAGCCAAGTGAGGAGTCAGGATCCATCCAGGAATCTATCAAAGCAGCAAATCCAGGCCTGTCACTCCACACCAGTGTCTCCAGCGGCCTTTAATTAATCTCCTAATAAAGGCAGGCAGGCGAGACGCCTGTCAAGTTTCACCAACAGTTAATATTGCCCCACTTTCACAAACGATCAACCAGCCTGACCGAGATGCTGCATGCAGGATTTCCCCCCCCCCACGCCAGAATTGCTTTGAGGCCCCACCTCCCACTAATGATTGGAAGCTGCCTCGGGGAGCAATCCTTTTTAAAAATGAAGCTGTCTGAGACTTGCAGTGGACAAATACGGCCAGAGTTGTCTCACAAATCTTTCTTCAAGGAGCACATGGTAGACATGTTACACTGTGTAGCCGATGCTGATGTTGCTGACTTATTTGGGGGCCCGGAGGCCTATGCGGCTCTGCTCTGAAATAAAACAAGGAACTCTCCTTGTTTCCCATAAAATCACAGTAGGAAACTAAGGTGGTCTGCACGGGCCTTGGGAAGTGATTAGAGGGGCCCTGGCGGGCCTGTGAGCACAGCTTTTCACACATTTTCCTGCCTGTTATAGAAAAATACCTCCTCCCTAATCTCTGGGTCTTATGCTAATTTCTCTTAAAATTAACATAAGACCCAGAGAGTGTGGTGTGTGTGGAGAGATGGCTCAGCAGTTATGAGCACTGACTGCTCTTCCGGAAGTCCTGAGTTCAATTTTCAGCAGCCACATGGTGGCTCAGGACCATCTGTAATGGGATCTGAAGCCTTCTTCTGGTGTGTCTGAAGACCTTACATGTGTAAAATAAATAATTAATTCTTAAAAAAATTAAATAATTGGACCAGAATGATTCCTTTCCTCCACTCCACCCATCTTTCCCTCTAGTCTTACAGTATTCAGCCTTGAACCCAGGACTTCACATATGCAAAACAAATGCTGGGCTACTGAGCAGTGTCCACAGCCCTTTCTCACTTTGAGACAGGGTCTTGCTGGGTCGAGGCCAATCTTGAACTCTGGATCTTCCTTTGCTTTCCGAGTGTCCTTTTGTTTTGTTTTGTTTTGTTTTGTTTTGTTTTGAGACAGGGTTTCTCTGTGTAGCCCTGGCTGTCCTGGAACTCAGACTGTAGACCAGGCTAGCCTCAAACTCAGAAATCCACCTGCCTCTGCCTCCCAAGTGCTGGGATTAAAGGCGTGCACCACCACTGCCCGGCACTTTCTGAGTGTCGTAATTACAAGCATGAAGCTGTATGTTTGGCCTGAGTCACAACACTTTCTGAGGCTCTCCTCTGGTGTGTGTGTATGTGTGTATGTGTTTATCTGTGTCTGTGTGTGCACACACATACATGTGCACATGCTCAGGCACTTGGGTGGGCAAGCACATATGTAAGCATGTATGTAGAGGGCAGAGATTGATGTTGGGCATCTCCCTCAATGGATGGCTCTTCTACCTTATTTTTTGAGACTGTCTCCCAGTCAAAACCAGAGCTCACCAATGTGGCTGATCTCTCTAGCCAGATTGCTTTGAGCCTCCCCAGTTCTCTGCCTTCCCAGGCCAAAATTACAGAATTACATGCCCACCTGTGAGATCTGAACTCTGGTCCTCACACTTGCATAGCAAGTCTTTTAACCATTGAGCAACCCCCATCGCCAGCTAAGGGTCTTTCAGACTCAAGCATCTGTACCTTAAGTGTCTTCCTACCAGATGCCTTTGAAGATGAAATAAAAGTGTTTGGTGACTTGGGACCCTCGGTTCAATGCCACTTTGGGGGGGTTCACAGCCATCTCTCCAGGTAGATATTTTCTCCATTTTAAAATGAAGCTGAGTTGTCCGTCTGAGGTCACATAGCTAGTCAAGGGCTGAGCTGGACTTTGGAAGGCCCAGGGCTTTGCTGTGGCCACCCTGATTGTAAACTTTTGCTGTGGCCACCCTGGTTGTAAACTTTTGCTGTGGCCACCCTGGTGTAAACTTACATCTTGCTCTCAGCCCATCGCTCTACTGGAAAAGGTTACAGAGGAGCTTCCTGATCCCATTCCCTAGGCTTTATAGAGGTCTCTACAGATGGAGAACCACTCAGAACTTGTTTGCCAGATGGGAAAACTAAGTGAATAAAATATCAAAGATACAGCCACCAGTGTCAGGTCCTCTCTAATTGGTCCCTTCTCTTATTTCACAGGCCCATTTAAAGGTGAGAACTTTCAGGCCCCACATGAAGGTGTGAAGTCTAGACTTCCCTGTTAATTCTTACTACTTTTGTTGCCCCTCGTGTGTTCAGGGCTGGAACAGACAGGTGTGTGATGGGAATCTGAGCCAGGTTCTTAGACTGCCTGGCCCCACCTTTCTCTAGCTATATGACCTCTATGGTCACTAGCTTCTCTGAGCTGAGATGGATTAGATCAATGTCACAAACTCCAGGCCTGATTCAAATGGGCTGGATTAACATGAACAGTAAAGTGTGTGTGTGTGTGTGTGTGTGTGTGTGTGTGTGTGTGTATGACTAAGTTTCCAACACTTAAAAAGTATTCACATAAAACCTCAACTGTCCCAAACCTCATGTGCCCTGGCTGATCGACAGGCTGGAATTCCCACCCTACGGTTCATCAGGAAGCAGCTGATGAGAAGGATGCTCAGCACAGCCTCCCTTGCTCTTTTTCTGGAGCTCTGCCTTTGTGTTGGGCTTTGCTCTGGGTTCTCATTCTCCTTGGCCCGGAAGTTGTCTGCATAGATAGCCCCTGGTTCCGTGGTCACTAGGTCCTGGGTCCAAGGGACTCATCTGAATGTTTCCTGGGCTTCAGGCCTCACCTTGGGCTGAGTGACTGAGGGTGTAGTAGGTTCTGGGGACGACTCTTTTGTAAGGCTACTGCTCATTGGGAAAGCTGGGAGGAAGCTTAGAAGCTTTTCATACTTATTTGGCCCTAGGTCTACACTGGGTCTCTCTCAACACCAGTGGTTCTCAACCTTCCTGATGCTGTGACCCTTTAATACAGTTCCTCATGTTATTGTGATTCCCCCCACCACAAAATTATTTTGGTTGCTACTTCATAACTGTAGTTTTGCTTCTGTTTGCCAGAGGGCATGACTGACAGGTTGAGAACCACTGCTCTAGGAACCAGCAATACCAGTGAAGGATGGGTATGTGGATCCCCAGCTTTCCTTCTGGGCGCCTCTGTCTGTCCCTTTTCACAGAGCCCCTGATTTTCAGAGATTAATTGTTGTCAAATACAAGTTATTTTCTAATCCTCTCAGGCCTCATTTAATCCTTCTGCTTTTTTATCTTTTTTTTTTTTTTAAATAAAGTCACCAAGGCTTTTTAAAAATTTTGTTTTATGGATTTGCCAATGATTGTCCAGTTTGACAAATTGGATTCTTAAAGCCGATTCTCTGAAGAAAAGAATGCAATGTGACAAGACAAGAAACGGCTCATCCTCAAACCGGGAGGGTAAATAATAATAATAAAAAAATAACAGCAACCCTATTCTCTAGCCTTCCTGTGACTCACAGGGTGTCTCAGTTGTCACTGATAATCTAATCTTTCCAGCGTCGGTGAAGAACAGGACAATGGAGACCTAGCCAGGCTGTGGGTGTGATAGGCCTCTGATTAATAGGACTGTCCAATAAGCCCCCATCCCCAGGAAGATGATTAATGACATTTGATGTGAACTCTGCCCTCCCCCAGTGGGAAGAGAGAGGACTGAGATCTATTCACACAGAACGGCGAGTCCTGAAGGGCTGATTGATTTCTAAGGCTTTGTTCCTAAGAGGCTGTGTCCAAGGAGGGGCCTGGCACCTTTGTGGTGTGCGGGCTTTGCCAAGTGCCTAGCCCAGCAGGACCCTGTTTACATTTCTCCTAGAGACCAGCCTTTTCATCACCTGAGAGCCCTGGATCGCATAAATGACTCGGCCCTCAGCTACTGCTGCTGAATTGATGTTCCCTAATATGATCGTTTTGACTTCTCCATACCATAGTGCAAGGGACCCAACAAGGCATACTGTAAGATACAAGTGCGGCTTGTGAACCCTTCTGGGATAGCCACTCCATCTTTTGGGTTTATGGGGTATAGGCTGGGTGGGAGTGTCTGGTCTTTGAGTCCAGCTTAGATGCCCCAGCAGAGTAACTACAACAGTGGTTCTCAACCCCAGGGTTGTGACCCCTTTGGCAAACCTCTTTCTAAAAATATTTGCATTAAGATTTATTTATTTTTTTATTTTTATTTTTTATTTATTTTTTAATTTTTAATTTTTAATTTTTTGGTTTTTTCTAGACAGGGTTTCTCTGTATAGCCCTGGCTGTCCTGGAACTCACTCTGTAGCCAGGCTGGCCTCAAACTCAGAAATGTGCCTGCCTCTGCCTCCCAAGTGCTGGGATTAAAGGCATGGGCCACCACTGCCCAGCTTGCATTAGGATTTATAACAGTAGCAAAATTACAGTTATAAAGTAGCAATGAAAATAATTTTATGTCTGGGGGATCACCATAATATGAGGAACTATATTACAGGGTCATAGCATTAGGAAGGCTGAGAACCACTGAACTAGGAGGGTCATAGCATTAGGAAGGCTGAGAACCACTGAACTAGGAGGAGTTCGTGGATGGATGCCTAGCTGGTTTCCATGTGACAGTCAGAGGATAGAAGGAGATAGCCTGACTGACTTCAGGGCAGATAGAAACAAGGTTGCTATAGTTACTTTGTGGTTGTTGCAAACAATATACCCCACAGTGACTTCAGGGTGAAGGTTTTATTTCAGCTTACAGTTGAAAGGGCTATGGTCCATCACCGTGGTGAAGCCCGGGGCAGGAGACTGAGGGAAGCATCCTAAATCAAGAAGCAGAAAGAGATGAATACCTGTTTTTTACTTCTCTTTGTAGTTAGTCTGGGACCCCCAGCACACAGATTGGCACTGCCCCACACTCAGGGTGAGACAGGTTAACTTTTCTGGATATACCATCACAGACATGCTCAGAAGGGTGTTTCCATGGTGATTGTGCATCCAAACAAGTTGACAGTGCCAATTAATTATCACAACCACCTCAAACTTGGCAGTGATTGGGCCTTCTTAGCTTAGCTTTCTGGAAAACTTTCCACATTTTCTTCCTTCAGGAAGACTAGAGGGTTCTTTTTGAATATTTCTTTCTGATTATTGGCTTTTTAAATTTCTCCTTAAAAAGATGTATTTGAGTTTAAAAAACATTTTAATTTTGTGCATGGGTGTGTGTGTGCATGGGTGTGTGTACATGAATGCAACCAGAAAAGGGCGTCAGACTCTGCCGAGCCGGAGTCACACGCAGCTACAGCCACCTGGTGTGGGTCCCAGCAACGAAACTCAGGTCCTCTGCAAGAATCTTATGTACTCTTTAACTGAAGAGCCACCTAAGCATCCCCAGTTTTACTTATTTTTATTTATGTGGATGTGTCTTCTGGTGCCCACGGAGACCAGAGAAGATTGTTAGATGCCCTGGTGCTGGAGTTACAGGGAAATAAGAGCCACCAGACATGGGTGTTAGGAACCAAATTCTGGTGCTTTGGAAGAAGAACAAGCGCCCTTAACCACTGAGCTAGCTCTCTAGCCACCCACCGCCCTGGCCCCCATTTACATTTATTTAGCAGTGTGTGTGCATGCATGTGCACGTGCGTGTACACCTGCACTCGGGAGCTGTTTACAGAAGCTATCTATCTCACAAGCTCCTGTGCGATTTTTCTGTCTCCACTTCCCACCTGTGTAGGGGCGCTGAGAATGCAGAGGCATATCCTATCTGACATTTAAAAGATGGAAAGAAAACTGTTTATTCTGGGACTGGAAAGACGGCTGGTCCAGTGGTTAAGAGCACTTGTTGTCTTGCAGAGGTCCTGAATCTGGTTCCTACCACCCACATGGTGGTTCATAATCATTCAAATCTCCAGTTCCAGGGGATCTAATGTTCTTTTTTGACCTCTGCAGGTACCAAGCACACACACGGTGCACATATATACAAGCAGACAACACATTCACCTATAAAATAAAATGGACGAAACTTTTTTTTTTTTTTTTTTTTTTGGACCTCTGCTCACTCCAGATCAACCCCACTCACTCCAGTCAGCCCCAATCACTCCACTCCAGTCAACTTCTCGAGCTCAGTCCCTGCTCACTCTGGTCCAAAGGTTTATTTATTATTATACATAAGTACACTGTAGCTGTCTTCAGACGCACCAGAAGAGGGTGTCAGATCTCATTACGGGTGGCTGTGAGCCACCATGTGGTTGCTGGGATCTGAACTCAGGACCTTCAGAAGAGCAGTCAATGCTTTTACCCGCTAAGCCATCTCACCAGCCCTGGAAGAAACTTTTAAAACAAAACAAAAATGAGATATTTTTAAAATAAATTTTTAATCTTTTGAAGTGTGTTAGAGTTTTTTTGCTAGCGTGGGTCCCACATGGGTGCAGTGCCTCCAGAGGCCAGGAGAGGGCACTAGATCCCTCAGAATTGGAATTATGGATGTAGCGAGCCTCCACGTGGACGCTGAGAACACAGGTCCTCTGCTAAAGCAGTAAGTGCTCTCAACCAATGGGCCATTTCTTCAGCCCCCATATCTGACTTTTTATGTGGGTTCAAATGGTTGAATTCAGTTCATCAGATGAGACAGTACCTTTACTCACTGAGCCGTGTCCTCTGACTTTCTGACCTTATAGTCAGAAAACCTTAGTAGTAATGCCATAGGGTTTTCCTATGGAGAAAAAAATCAGTTGGGGTTTTGATCTTGGCTGTGACAATAATAAGAGCCAAGGACAGTGATCATCATGAATAAGACCCACTGAGTGTCCAGACTGGTGTGTCTGTCTGTGGGTTTCACTAAGACCCAAAAAAACACCTAGTACCCCAAGGATTGGATGGATGGCTGGCACTGGCCCTCTGAGAGATGAGCTCAAACCATGACCCATAGCAGTGGAATTAGACACCCAGACTCCTGGTGAGGGGGGTGGGATGAGAGTCTGACATGGGCCTCACTTCTGACAATATACTTCTAAAACACCAGATGTCTTCCACACATCAAACCTCAGTTGACAGAGCAGCATGCTGAGCTATCCCCAGGGACTGCTGGTCAGCAGGCACAGTTGACAATCCTGCTGGCTTGGACCGAGCAGCAGAAGTGGCACCAAGGTTTAAATGTTTTATGGTGTTTTAGTCTTAGGCTAAGTCCGAATGGAAGATGGGCAAAATGAAGCAGCTGCCTTGAGGCTCACACCAACGCTCCCGAAGCTAATCCATCTGGGCTGAAGAGCCGTGCTGGACAGTCCTGACCGGGTGGCTCTCAACCCCTAAGAGGGTGCATACTTGGAAACACCACATCCATTCTTGGGATGCCTATGGCTATAGGAGTTTATGTAAGACAGAGTCTCACATATCCCAGGTCTGCCTTGAAGTCTTTGTGTAGCCAAGGGTGAGCTTGAAATCGTCCTGATCATCCTGCGACTTCCCAAAGCCAGGGTTATAAGCCTGTGCTACCATGCCTGGCAGGTTGTCATTTATCCTTAATAAATTATTATTATTCACTCTGTGATGCTCCCTGTCTGATCATTCCAGTGTTCCTGCTGGGAAGAAAAAAAATTACAGGGCACATATGAAATGCTGATCATTCTAGGAGAAAGTATCCCATGTGTGTGTGTGTGTGTGTGTGAATGTGTGTATGTGAGTGTGGGTGTATGAGTGTGTATAGAGTGTGGTATGTGAGTGTGTATGTGGATGTGTGAGTGTATGTGAGTATGGTGTGTTTATGTGTATGAATACATATGTGCGGGGTGTGTTGGTGTGTGAATGTATGTGGTTGTATGAGTATGTGGTGTGTGTGTGTGTGTGTGTGTGTGTGTGTGTTCAGGTACACAAGCCAATGTGTTTGCATGTGGAGGCAAGAGAAAAATGTCAGATGTCTTTTTCTATTCCTTTCCACCTTATTATTCTTTTTTTGTTTGTTTGATTTTTGGGTTTTTTTTTTTTTTTTTGAGACAAAGTCGATACGGCCCTCGCTGTCCTAGAACTTACGTCACTACCACAGCTGATATTTCTTTTTTACCTACATTCTGTGGCTTACACTTAGTTCCTCTGCTTCAAAGACAACCTTATCAACTGAGTTGTCTCCTCAGTCCTTAATGACTTTGTTTATGGCTGTGCTAAGATACTGGACAAAAGCCACTCAAAGAAAGAAGGGATTTTTTTTTTTTTAAGTGTAGACCCCATAGTAGGGAAGCACGGGGCAGCTGGTCACAGTGTGTCCACAGTAAGGAAGAGGGAGAGAAGGCAGCAATGCTCACCTCACTTCTCCCTTTGTGTGGCCTTGGATTAAAGTTGGCATTCTGTGACTACAGGAACAAAGGCACGGTCCTGGGTAAAGGCTACAATGCACGCTCTAGCGAGGGGACCAACTTGTCCTGATTTTCCCAGAAGTGTCCCAGTTTTTGATCTCATTCTGGAATCTCTTCAGTTCTGAGAAAACCTGAGCAATAGTTAGCACTCTCCCAAGATGATTTCCGAGTGACCCAGAGTTTAGGATCTCTAGGCTTGTTTCCATAAAGCAAAAGGCCAGCCTAGGTAGACATACACACATCCCTCTAATGTCGGGGCAGGAGGGAAACATGGAGGAAGACTGGGGATGCTCCCAGAGTCTGATCGAACCCCAAGCCTAGTAAGGCCCAGGATCTTTGGATTTCATCCTTTGCTTCTTGTCTCTGTTGCCAGAAAAGACAGACTAACCCATAGTCCTCTCCTGTGGATGCTTTGACACTCTGCAGTCCATTTCTTTCAAAGCCCCTCACCACAGCCTATGATATTGAGCTTTAGAGTCTACTGTCAGTAGATTGGCAGTCCTCTTAGGATAAGAAGTCCCATTCAGGCTCAGCTGTATTTGAATATTTAATAGACATATGAATGAATGACTGACTGACTGAATGAATGAATGAGGTAGCTGTATTTGTGGGGGGGG
>JADRCD010179787.1:0-12684 GCA_019843815.1 Montemys delectorum
TGTGTGTGTGTGTGTGTGTGTGTATGTGTGTATAAATAATATGTATATATGTGTGTATACATACATGTGTGTATGCATATATATACATAAATACATATATGTTAAATATTTTTTTAAAAAAAGCAAAAGTAATCTGAGCACAGGATACATCAATTAAAAATAAACCACCAAAATAATTGCCTGTATGCAGGCATGTAAGAAATTTTCTTAATTAATGATCAATAGAGGAAATCTAAGCATATTGTTAGTGGTACCATCTCTGGACTGTGTTGCAGGACATTTTATCACATTGTGAACCCCAAGATCGAGAACAGGAAAATCCTTGTGATGGTGGCCTTGGACTAGTAGACAACTTTTATCCAAGAATTCTCTGTTTACTATAAACAAGTAGCTGTGGTATGCCTCAGTTCTAGAACATACATTTATCTTAAGTGCATTCTCTAAACAAGAGTTAAATAAAGTCAACAACAGAACAAGGCATTGAGCAACCAAACTATTGATAGGGAGTGAACATAGGAAGAAGAACAGTGAGACCTTGAGTTGAAGCTTATTTAAGAAAGCATGAAGGAGAAGAAGAAGCATTTTTCTTCTGGGAAATCATGAAGTATGAAGATCATCTAATGTTTTCTCTGTTTCTCTGAGCTAGCAGTCTTTACTACATCATCTGGCTGCTGAGTCTTCATTTGATAAATTGAACATTTGGGATCTTATGGTGATCCGGGATTCTAAGAGAAAGCACTCTGAGCATGCCTCTGGCAGCAAACTAGGAAGCAGTACCCATCCATGAACTGTACTTTGTATCAAACTTCTAGGTCCCTACCCTGTCTAAGTTCCGATCCTGATTTCTGTTAATGATGATCAATAATGTGGAAACAAGTCAACTCTTTCTTGCCCAAGTTGTTGTGGTCATATATCACACAGGTAGTGACTAAATAGCTAAGACAGCATCTGTGATTCTTCTATATATTTTTCTATTGTATTGAGGGCAGGGCCACTGCTGCAGCCTGGAACTCTGTCTCTCCCTACTGCTGAGGCCTGCGGGTGGGTCAATTAGTCAAAAAGGAGGCAATGTATAAATGAGATATTTTATTATAGGAAACAGAAAATAGGTGGATCAAGTAGAGAGAAGGAAAGGAGAGGAAGGAGAGAAGAAGAGAAGGAGAGAAAGAGATAGAAAGGAGAGGAAGAAGGCAAGAGACAAAAGAGGACACGAGCAAGAGAGACAAACAGCAAGAGAGGAGAGGAAGAGGGCAAGAAAGGGAGGAGAGACAAAGAGCAACAAAGCGAGGAGTGGGCAAACCGCCCCTTATATTGTATAGGGCATCGAATGCCTGGCTGTGGTCAGATGACTGGGTGTAGGGTCCAGCTAGAAAGCTGGGAGCTTGGGGCATTTTCTGCTTGATAGAGCACACATCTCCTGCAGGGGCAGCTGTGAGGGGTTGTGACTAAAGCAGGAGCCAAAGACTCAGGAAATATAGCTGACCTCCTTCTGCCCCCTGCAAACAGAACACTGCCCAGTGAGGCTACAGGGCTCAAGGCTAATTACTTGACTGAGCCTTAGTTACTTGATCAGACCACTTCCCTACACTGCCCTATATTTTTCCATAATAATGTTTCTCCTTCTCAAGTTTGTGTTTAGTTTTGTTTTGTTTTGTTTTGTTTTTGAGAACAGTGATACTTTAAATTATCTAAAGAGTCTGAAACTCAAAACTAATTTCATTACCATAATCATATCGTTTTAAGATTCCAGCCTATTTACATCTTAAGAGCTATTTTTTGTCCTAGCATATTTTTTATTTATCATCAAAACTTTTAATAATCTGCTGCCTGATACCATGATTCAGTTCTTTTAATAAGGCAAACTTACAGCAAATCTATTTTTTTTTACAGGTCTTAATTGGCTTTATTTGTAGTTATGGATCAGGCAGCTTTCTGAACCAAAACAAAAACAAAAGAGCTATTTTTTAAGAAGAGAACTTTTTAAGAAATGGATGTGAATAGAGAGGAGGGGGTGCTGATGAATAGTGGAGGGGAATGGGTGCAAGGGAGATAAAGCAGAAAGGCTGATGACAGATCTCCTAGGTGGAGGTAGAAGAAAACTGAAATAGAAAGATTAACCTGCACAAATTATGTTTAAAAGCACCATAATCATACCTAATACCTTACATGATAACTAAAACCCTAAATTTGTGACCAAAGTAGTTTTATTCTTAGGGAATGTATTTGAAGTTGATCTTTCATGCCTTCCATAAAAGTAGAATGTTGACTATCCAATTCTTTATGTGTTCTGTTGTAGAAAGCTTACAAAGTAGTGTGTACATGGCTTTTTATGTGTTTCTAATGAGTGTTTCAACATAAGTTTAATTTTGCTATCATTGGTATTTAGTGAATGCTATATTACATAATCTTGGGTAACTTATTATTTAAATTGTGTGGAAAAGAAAAAGGAAAAATGGGGTTGAATTCCAAATACTCATCCCCTTCTGCTTCCTGGCTACAGATGCAGTGTGATAGCTCCCACATCCACTATCTGCCACTGATGGTGTTGTCCATACTGTGATCCAAATCAGATAATGGAAATATTTGTACCACATACTGACAAAGACTAAGTTTTTCTACTCAAGGCTTAGATGTCAGCTATCCTGGGGTTTCCTATACAATCATGTGAAGTGGAAACCCAAGGGTTCTTTGGAAAAATTGGTTGAATGGTGTTTTGCTGGGGCAAAAACATGAAGGAACATTTCATTAAGGTGGGCATAGAGGTTAAAGGCTAAGGCAGACTCATAAAGGGATGTTTGACTGAAGAAAACACAGGAGAGAGGATGTTCTGCTAAAGCAAACATGTAAAAGGACATGTGATTAGGGATTCTTTTCTAACAACGTGAACATATTGGCCCACTTTACACTGAGTAGTTGAGCTGCATTTGCTGGGTTGCCATAGAGAGATACACATCAAAAAAACTTCTAGTGGAGAGGACTAATGTTGTTCGGAGGGTATAAATAGGACTCAAGGATTGATGGAGACAGAGCTTGACTTTCTGTACAAAATTTGTAGGTCTTGTGTCTTTGCTGATCTTCACTTCCCTGAGAGAGGCACAGCCAAGAACTTCTTCTGGTGTCCTTTCTGGTGCCTCCTGCTGACACGAGCAGAGGCTGAGGCATGGCTGTCTATGTTAAATCATGTCACTGCTGTTGCTAACACATCTCTACCAAACTAGACTGTTGGTGTATCCATGAGTTGTTTGCGAGTGGATAGAGCTGCAGCTAACCTGTGAGCTGAACTGCTGATTTCCAGACAGCACAGGTGGGAGTTGCTCCAAACAGCCTTTGTAAACAGGTACACTTTCCCTGTATCATTTCTTTTCCACTACTTCTAGTGGGTAGTGGACTACAAGGGAGGTTAAAGTGTTTAAGAACCATCAATAAAAATAGGTTCAAAAAAATTAAAGTTACAACACTAGTTCTCTCTAAAAAAATTATATTGAAAATATTTTAGTTAAATTTAAGTATCTATATTAGCTCGCTAAATATTTGTTTTAGATACGTGGATTAACCAGGAATTAAATAGTAACAATTTTTGTTTCAACTAGGATAATTCAGATACTAGATGATAACATTTTTATTTGGGTTTGTGTGCAGGAATATATGAATGTTTTTTGTGTCCAGGTGCACATGTATGTGTTAATATAACTTCGAGGTTTAGAGCCAACTTAGGAAGGGCTTCTCAATAACAATAGGCCTTAGTTTTGTTATATTATACAAAACTCGAAGCCCAAACAAAACTGATTAGTTTAGGCTAGCTGGCCATCTAACCCTAGTGATCTGATTCTCTTTACCTTCCCAGTGACATGTGTGCATTAGCATGCTTGGCTTTTATGTAGATACTGGAAAGCAAACCCAAGTTCTCATGCTGATGTGGTGAATATTTTACCAAATGAGATATTTCCCTAATGTCAGGAATTATGTTTTTGAGTGTTTTAGCCCATTAATATAACCTCAATAATTAGACATAAAATTCAATAACCTCTTAGTTCATTTGCAATTGAGAAAAAAGAAATATAGTGGAAATTGCTTGAATTCATGTTCTTGTATTTACATGATAATTTTGTGTTTACCCTTTAATAGGTTTTGTACATAATAGAGGAATTAGAAGGGACATATTTTCTGTCACTACTCACCTATCTTTGGCTACCTCTGTCTAGTACCTGCTCCTGAGTGAACTGGATCTCAGAGTGTTCACCAAAACAGCCTTAACTCTGTATGTTCTTTTGTTAAAGAATGTGATATTAATGAGCAGAATATTGTCCCTGATTAACTTTTATTATTTTTATATATTCTATGAATTAAATACAGTCTACAACTCTACCTATTATTAGTAAATATTAAATGGATTCAATTACAAAATAAGACATAAAATAATAAAAAAAAACCCTAATATTTTCCCCAATAGACTAAGCTCTGCTTATCATTTACTATACTTTCTCTAAAATGGACAAGCTTTATATAAAAAGAACACACCAAAAGTTAATCTACATAACATATGCAATGCCAATCTAAATATATTTAGCTATGATTAAATTTGGACAAATGTGATCTACTCTGAGAAAATGAGTTATAAATGATAATGGGTTCACTCTCTCATTGTATCTCACTAAATACTTGTATTTTAAGAGTAATCATTTTCTTGATCACCCATTTCCCAGGAGAGTTCTTCAAACCAGAACATGTATGATTATTTTAGGTTGACAGCACTCCAGTGGCAGCTTATTTAAACCAGAAATAAGCTCATTAAATCTAAAGATTTCATAGAAACTGTGATAAGAGACACAATCAACTTAAGGGCTTTTCAAGGAAAAAAAATCAAAAAGTATACTTTAAAACAACTGAATAAGAGGAATTTGATTACCACCTTTCCCAGTATCACTAAATCATTTTGATGCTAATGGAAAATGAGTACCAGAAATTCACTAGACTTAGGACTCACTTCAGCACTAGGCACAGAACATATGCCGAATGCTCTTCATTATTTTCATCCATCAAATTTCTCTCTATGTAACAAAGCAAAGTTTTCTTTGGCATAAAAATCTATCTGACTCTGACAGCCTTCTAAAATTTCCCTCAACTCTGAATTCAGTGGCCATTCTTAACTATCTTATTTTGTTTAATATTTCAATATATAATCTTGTTTCCAACTGCAATATATATATATATATTCTACTACCACTTGGAAATACGCTCTAAATTTTTGGTTCACTTCAAGTGTGCTAACACTTTGACATTTTCGGGTTAAAAAAGCTGAAAAATAAACTCTAAGACAGAAAGCATTGTTGAAGACAATTTTTTATGAGTTGCTTATCTTGATATATCATATGTGGAAATGGCAAGTAGCAGCAGATAATTGGCAAGATAAAGCAGTTAGAAAGTGTTTTAAATTCCATCATTTCAAATAATCTCATGGAGAAATGTAACACTGGATTAAGTCTTTGTTTTTGTTTTTTTTTTGTTTGGTTTTTCAAGATAGGGTTTCTCTGTGTAGTCCTGGCTGTCCTGGAACTCATTCTGTAGACAAGGCTGGCCTCGAACTCAGAAATCCACCTGCCTCTGCCTCCCAAGTGCTGGGATTAAAGGCGTGCGCCACCACCACCTGGCTGGATTAAGTCTTAAGAGTAATATATTTGGGTGAGGACATAGAAGGTTTTATATTTTCTCCACTTAGCAGTAATTTAAAGGTAAGCAGTAGTTAGTTGAGGAAGCATTATTTGGTAAAAAGTAATTGTTAAAAAACATATTTAAAACTAAAAGTTGTCAGTTTATAGGTTACAAATAGTATGAATCTAGTATCTCACTTTTGAGCATAGTTTTAGCTAGCTTGTGACAGTATCTATTCCTATGTGAAAAGTAGCAAGGCCTGTGTACTATGTACCTTTTTTGCTATAATAAAATGGCATGACTAAAACTAACTTATAGAGGAATGTATGGCTTTGGGTTGTGATTCCAGAGGAATAGTACGTATGGCAGAGGAGACATGACAGCAGACAGCGTGGACAGAAGACTGAGGGCACCGTCTTCTATCAAAAGCATAAAACAGAGAGAGTGAACTTCAGTTATGCCAAGTAAGCTCTATAAGGCCACTGGAATAGTCTTGCTTTCTACAGAAAGGCTCCATAATTTCCCTAAATATCATACCAACTGGGACCAGTTATTCAAATACTTGAGATAACAGAGGCCATTCCTTTTTCATTCAAAACGCAATAGCAGTGCTCGCTTTGGCAGCACATATACCAAAACACAATAGCAAATAATCAATTAATCTGTGTTGACAGACTTTTATGTGATAACATGGAAACTGTACTCACACTAGGAAGCTGATATGCAGAACATTTTGTTAGAATAATTCTAACCCTGTGCTTTCTAAGAGAACATATATTTCTTTTACCAGGAGTGTATCATGAGCAGTATCTGCCATTTGCCAGGGTCTACTTCTTGTGTTCTGTGACATGCTTGTTTTTAATCCTACATTTCAGGAGCACACACCATGATTAAAGGACCCTTAATATATTGTTTCTCAGCATTGTTTTTAATACAGTATATGTACTGCCTCCCAATCTCAGGCATTAGAAATGAAACTTAGTTCTATAGAACTTTATATATTCATGTGTTAGACAAATTGTTCCAAATAAGTAGGTGGTAGTTTAATACTGTCTATAGTGATGAAAGAACCCAATATGTCTTTTGCTATACTCCATATCAGAAAGATCAGCTTGGTGTGCAATGTCTGTCCTTGTCAGCTCCTGTTGCTGGGACAGTTGGAAGCTACTGTGGCTCAGTAATTCTTTCTAGAACAAGAAGAGGCTGATCAGTATCACTTTAATGAAATGCCAATGCTCAATGACAGTCTTGAGGTAAAAACTTTGCAGAATTGAGATTGCAGTGAAACATAAACTAGGCATAAGATCTCAGTGGGCGTGGAGAAAATGTAGGTGTGGAGAAAATGTAGAGGAAATGAAAATAAAAAGAATTTTAGAAAGGACAAATAGGTGATGGATTAATAACTTTCAAAATGATACTGAATATATAAGAAATACTCCATGATTGGTAAGGGAAATAAAATGGACAATGTGATTGAGAATATTAGAAATTTAAAATGCGATTTTGAAGAACCACAGTAATACTGAAATAATTAAATGGTAAATAAATATGAGAGAATGATTTCTACTTTAGTTTTTTGTTTTATTTTGATTTTTGTTGTTGGTTTTAGTGGTTGGTTAGTTAGGTTTTATTTGTTTGTTTGTTTGTTTTGTTGTTGTTGTAACAAAAAGATTAATTTCAAGCTCAGTTCCCAACAGAAACCCAGCATGGAGCTCAAGAGGTGTGCTCCGATTCCCACCCAAACTGAAGTGTATTTGAACCTGGTTACAGATAGGAAAAAGGAAAGTCAGTTTTATTTATTTTTTAAACTAGTGGTAAGTAAAACATACTCTTCTCAGGTCAAGATGTTGTGAATCAACTAACATGGATACAAGAATCAAACTCTAGTCTGCTGCTTGAGCATTATATACTAAACCATCTTGCCATGCTCCACAGTTGAAAGTAATATTCTTATACAAAATTCAAATTGACTAACTTGTTAAAACTGAAGACACAAACTTTGTGTACTCAATAAAAATATGAAGAAAAGCACAACTCCTTAAAATGAGATTAACCTATTTGAATAGTCACATAATATTTTTTCAAAAGATGGGATCATAAGTAAGTGAAATTACAAAACTCAAAGGCTGTCTAAAGCTCAAGGAACAGGAGGCAGAAGCTGCCCTGGTCATACCATGTGGAGGTGAGGAGGAACACTACAATGAACAACTACATGAGAAAGAGATGGAAACAATAGAAATGCATGAGGGGTAAGTGGGTTGTGAAGAGAGGCAGAACTAGAGACTAGTGGGATGCAATAGTGGTGAAGGCAAGGCAGATGTGTGTGACTTTCAGTATCACTTAAGACCATGATAAAGTCTTGTTCTATGTCTGCAGCCAAGTTCCAAATTTAGTTGTTGAGGTCTGTGTTGATGTCCATAGCCGAAGTTCATACCTAAGACAATTCAGAAATTTGTATCTGCACTGCTTTTGTAGCCATATTGATCTCTATGAGCTCTGCTTCTTAGCATCTGGGACCATACTCATCTTAGTGACCTGTGCTGCCACATAAGGTCATAGTGACGTCCAAAACGTACATTGGAATGATGTATTTTTATTTTGCTATTATGTCAAATAACAAACTTTATCCTTTAGATTGGAAATCTTTATAATGTTTGATAAGTATAGGAACTAGGCATGGAAATTCTAGTTAATTTCACATTTTGAGACTTTGTTGCCAAGGAAAGAGAATGTTTACAATGTCCTAGAGATTCACCTGTTATAAATGTACAGATATTATAGAGAAAAGAGGGAATTCTAACATTCCTTTCAAAATCATCATATGCAATTTTACTATTACAGTTTTAGTTGCAGTAACATTTTAGACTAATTTATTCAACAAGAAAACATGTCAATAAAGACTATCATTTAACCATTCATAGAATTTAAATAATATGAGCAATCTATCAGAATAGATAAATAGAAACATAAGAGTGAAAGAAAAAAAATGTATATTAAAGTTGAAATAATCTGCCAAATTCAAAGTGTTCTTGCAATACTTGAAGAAGAAAGTTGCATAAAAGCAAAAAAAAAAAAATGATGCATATAAAATTGCTTTCACCATTATATGAAGCCAGATAAGGAAGTTAGGTAATCTTTGGCTGTTTCTATTATCTTATAGTATTAAAATTAGTAGAAAAATGCTGCATATTCTGGTTGTTTTTACTACTTTTGAAGGTTATTTTAATGAAGATGATTTCAGCAGGAAACAATAATTACAGTTATAAGAAAGCCAATTAGTGAGCATGCATTTGTTTTTATGTAAAGGCTTCTAAAAGCAATAAACCCTTGCTTCCAGTTCATTTTAAAGGCCTTTGGTTCATTGTTACTATTTAATTTCCAAAGTAATTTCAATGCTAATTAAAACCTTTAGTACCTACACTAACATGATTTAATCCTATCAAATGTGATTTAATTTTTCCGATACTCTAGGAAGTATATCTAGATTTTAGAAAACTTGAAGAAATGTGCATGATATAGGAAGCAAATTCAGATATAGGCACCAAATTGTTTTCTTTTTCAGAAGTTTTATCTCCATGTAATTTCCCCTCAAATGAAAATTGGATTATCAAAAGTTCATTCAATAATTTGTGAATATAGAAAAAAATTACATTGATAAAAATTTCATTTCATTCCTTTTTCTATTTTATAATGTATTTATACCCTTTTGTATAGAAAATATTTATGTTTTTATGTTTATGCTCAGGTTAAAAAGAGTCAATCAATTAATCCTGAAAAGATACTCATTTATTTCAAATTAATATATATACATATATGATAAAAACTATTTATGTGCATATATACATATACATATTTATTCTTTTTCTACCATTTATTCTTTTTCTACCATTTTAGAGAATTTGAGATTATAATAATTAGAGATACAGATCTCTAACTTTATGGGCTACATTAATTCAGTTATTGGTGATAATATTAGGGTAATCATGTAAATATGTGTATCAACATTCCTGTTTATGAAATTTTATATCTTTATCACTTTACAGGAAGAGGAAATTACTTACTGGCACATTCACTATTGTTTCTGTCATGTCTGTCCATTCTACCATTGTCATAGACATAACTGCTTCACTCTTATTATTTGAATACTGACACAGGTCACTTATGATTTGAATTCCTGGATTGATTGTCCTTTTCTTGAGATGCTGCACCAGTATTACATGTCCTGGATTTCATTCTGACTAGATTGACTTCTTGGGGTTTTGTTTGTTTGTTTGTTTGTTTGTTTTTTCTAATAAATAGTCTTGCAGGCTAATGTAGCTGTGTATCTTCCTAGACAGATGATGATATATCAACAAGTAAGTGAACACTTGGTGCATCCTGATGTGGTGCGCCAACCCTGCCCAGCAGAAATTAAGACACGACACAACCGGTTCTTCTCTTAGTGGTTTACTCAGGATACTTTACAGTCAGCATTGTGTGGAGGTGAGCCCGTGATTCCTACCCAGGCACAGCTTATATCCTAGTAGGAGCCCATGTACTCATGCCACATGTCATCTCCCCACAGGCCAGGGAAGATCATGCCACTCAGAAGCACAACCTACAAGCCAAATCAGGTGTTGTTTATCTCAGAGCTCTCAGCCAGCCATCACCATCTTTAGGGCGAGGTTCGGACGGCTCTCAACATCCTGAGATAAACCAAACATCACTCTCTTACATAACAGACCTGTTATACAATGAATGTATTATGCTCATAGTAATGGTATGCCCACAAGTAGCAGTTAGTTGAAACAGTAATTAAAATTACTTTTGTTTCTAAGATCATTGTCTTAGTTAGGTTTCACAGCCAATTTGATATAGTGTGGAGTTAGCTGAGAATAGTTTCTTCATTAATGGCTTTCTCAGATAAAGTTGTCTTGTGACTATGCCTGTAATACATTGTCTCTGTAATTGATGTTAGAAGCCACTGTGGGTATGAACAATTTTTATTGTTTTGGTTTTTTGAGACAGGGTTTCTCTGTGTAGCCCTGGTGTCCTGTTACCTTGTAGACCAGGCTGGCCTCGAACTCAGAAATCCGCCTGCCACTGTCTCCCATGTGCTGGGATTAAAAGCATGTGCCACCACTGCCCAACAGGTATGAACAATTCTATAAGCAGAAAGTTGTGGAATAGAACAAAGAGCTAGCTTAGTATGAGCCTACCTATGAGCAATATTTGTTGTTTGTTTGTCCATGTTCTTGCACAAGATTTTGTCTTAACATTATTCAAAAACATGTTGTAACCTGTAAGATCTACTAAATTCTACTCTTCATTATATTGCTTTTACTTGTAGTTTTATTTAATCATAACAACAGAAAGTATGCTAAAATAAGTACTGTCAAGCATAACAAACAAGTAATTTATTAGTAAGTTAATTAGTAAGTAAATATTTGCTAAGTTAATTTAGAGACAATTCAATGCTTGTGAGCAAAATATACTTATTTCTCTGCATCTTTTCCTGGATATTTGAAGAGCTTAGGATGTATTCATTCTTCCTACATTTGTGATTATATTCTTGAATTACAAGAGATGCATGCCATTATTATGGGCTCTGGCTTATACTACTAAAAAGAGTCTGAACACTACCTTTTATGTGGTCATCTCGCTTTGGTTATGAGATTTAATTTCTATTTCGAATATTTTCATAACCATAATGAAAATGGAGGCTTTTGTGAAGCAGAACTTTGTGAATTGTGTGAAGATGCACTTCAGAAAGGAGTAATGCTACTCTATACTTGAAGTTTCTATAACAAATAAGTTTCATAATAGATTCATAGCAGTAAAATTTGCAGAGGCTAACATTCTATGACCAATGAATCCATGAGTGGCTCCAAACTTGACCTTAATTTTAATAGAACTATAAATATGAGCTTTATCCTCTGGGGGATTTCTAAAGTTGTTTTAACAAGAAAAAATGCTTCTTATATTAAGAGAAGTTTCCTGGGGAATGATTAAAAAGTATTACTACTACTCAGTTTTAAAAAGATAACTAAACAATGTTTCATTCTATAAGGTCACAGTTTGCTTTATTATTATATTTATGATGATGAGTCTATTGTTTTGAAAGCATACATAATCTTTATAGCCTAGCTTTTATTCTGAATGATATATTGTATTATATAGAATGAACACGTCTGGAAGAAAAGTAAAGACTAATTTTATATAATGTGTATGAGTGATTTTTATGGATACATGGAGGTGTAAGCATGTTCTATCTGTGTGTGATTATTGTCCACTGAAACCAGAAGAGAGTATTCAAGCCATGGGAACTGGAAATGGAATTATAGATGGTTATCAGATGCCCTATGGGAGGTGAGAACCAAAATTGGGTCCTCTGATAAAGCAACAAGCACTGTTATACAATAAGCCACCTTTGCACTTCTAAGAAGGCTTTATTATTTTTCTTTAGGTTGTATTTATTTCTATTTTATGTGTATAGGTGTTTTACTTGCCTGTATTTCTATATGCCACATGAAAGAATTGTCCATAGAGTCCAGATGAAGGCATCAAATTCACTACAATTGGAGATTAAAACGATGTTAAGGTGCCATATGAGTGCTGGGAATCAAATCCAGGACCTCTGGAAGATCAGTGTTTTTAACTCTCGAGTCCTATTTTCATCCCAGTGTTTTATCTTTATGGAAGGATATCACACGTAGATCACAGGAAGTCTTCTCAATTATGTATAATCACTACACTCAATCATGGTGAAAGCTAGTGTACTGGCTAGTTTTGAGTGTCAACTTGACACAGGCTGGAGTTATCACAGAGAAGTGAACTTCACTTGGGGAAATGCCTCCATGAGATCCAGCTGTGGGGCATTTTCTCAATTAGTGATCGAAGGGGTAGTGCCATCCCTGGGCTGGAAGTCTTTGATTCTATAAGAGAGCAGGCTGAGCAAGCCAGGAGAAGCAAGCCAGCAAGGAACATCTCTCCATGGCCTCTGCATCATCTCCTGCTTCCTGACCTGCTTGAGTTCCAGTCTTGACTTCCTCTGGT